>PVJD01004406.1:0-137659 GCA_004026545.1 Mormoops blainvillei
TCGGGCAGATTCGGAGCTCCAGCCCAGTGCCGGGCACACCGTAGGAGCTTAGTAAATGGTAGTTGTTTTTGCCATTTTTATTGTTAGGATGATGATGATGATGATGATGGCCTCTAAACTACAAGGGGCAACTTTACTCACTGCCACCCCAACAAGACCTGTCAAGTAGGGACAATACTCCCACTGAAATGCTGGGGGCTTGGCCCAGCTGCGTGCTATAGGCCAGCAGGGCGAGTGCTTTGAGCTCCTGGGACAGCAGCTGCCTCCCTGAGGCCAAGTAAGCAGGGAGAGAGGGACCCAGATTTCTGGGCTCCCCCTACAGGCATGGCATCTCGCACCGGGGTTTACACATTTCATTTCCTTTCCATCCCGTCCAAAACCCAGAAAGGTGGGTCTAACCATCCACGGAGTATGGCTGATGAAGCTGGGCTCAGAGAAGGCACAGGACTGGCCAAGGTCACACAGCTCCTAAGTGGCAGAGCTAACTAACAAACACTCAAGTCCTATTCTCGCTGATGCAGAGCCGATTCAACCACGTTGTGCCACTGGCGAGGAAACTGTAAAACCAACCATACTTCCTGAATGCTCGGCCCTCTCCTCCAAGCCCAAGTCCTTCCAACGCCCCCACTTCAAACGTCAGCTGGGGACAAGGCCGCCTGGAAGCCCTCCTGGATTTCCCGGCCTGGACCCAGCCTGCAGTCCTCGGTTTTCTGTCCCAGGTACCCACCAGGCAGGGGCTCACAGGGGCCCCACCTGGCCAGGCCAGGATTCAAAATGGCTCGCAAAGGGCTTGTCTCAGAAACTCCGCCCTCGCTGGGAACCGCCCTGATGCTGCTGCAGGAAGGGCTGTGGGCCAGATCTCCCCAGGAATGAAAGCTAATTCTCAGTTGTTTAGGAGTCAGCTCCTCAGTGACTCACTGTTTGGGCTCCTGTGGCCCAGGCCAGGAGCCAGGGGCAGCCGGGAGGTGCCCTCATTAAAACCAAAAGGCGATGTGAGCACCGGGGGAGCCCTCCCTGGAGCCCACGACTCACCACCACAGGTGCTCCCGGCTGGGGGCGCGGGAGGGGGCAGGAGGGCCTCACCTCTCTGGCCCCTCTCTCCCCAAGTCTGCTCTATGTGGGTGAGAGACCCCAGCATGAAGACTTCCAGGAGGAGTTATTAGCAAGGAATGGGAGGGGCGAGAGGGAGGGTACTGCCTAATGTATGTTAATATTCACCAACTTGACTCTCGTGTTTAAACCTTTAATTCCAAATCACTGCCAGGGATCCCTGCCACCAGCTTTCCCCTCCCTCTCCAAGGTGACACCTCCCCAGGGACTGTGTCCCTGACAGGGTGGGGACTCCTTCCTGTCCACAGTGCGAAACCTGGCCTCTCCTCTGGAAAGGAGGCCACAGCCAGGCCCCAATTCAATTCCTGGCCCCCAAGCTCAGGCCCACAGCACGACTTTTGTTCCCGTGGGCTTTTCCTGCATTTGGGGGTGGTGGGGCGGTGTGAGAAAGCAAAAAGCGAATGTTAGGACCTCATTGGGATGGAGACAAATAGAATCCAGCCTGGATTATAGTCATTCTTCTCTTCTGATTTTAAAGAAATTAAAACGTTTTGAGGCACCTAAAGTACTAGGCACTGGGCCTACCATCAGCAATTAGTTATGTCCTTTGAACTGTCTGCCCCAAATCCTGGCTCACCAAGGACTTAGGCGTGGGTCTCAGTTTGCCTCCCTATAAAGTGGGCATGACAGTAGCACCCACGTCGTGGGGTTCACTGAGGGCTCCTTGAGATCCCACCTGGGGGGCGTGACTCAGTCCCGGCACCAAGTAAGTACTCCGCGCCGGCCAGCGGTACTTGAGCTTCACACAGAGGGGCCAAGGGTGGGATGTCCTCTACCCTCAGAATAGGACAGCCCAGGTTCGGAGCCAGGGAAAGGGTCTGCCCAAGGCCACGTAATAATCACCAGAACCAGGACTCTAAGGCCGTGGATCAGGCAGGTCCCAAGTCCTGGGTGCTGACGGAAGTGGATAGTCAAGTTATCCCAGTCCCAGACCAGGAACAGGGAGGGCAGCGATGGGAGGGAGACACAGGCCAGGGAGGAAGATGCAGACAGGACAGAGGTGTCTTGGCTCCAGTTCAGCCTGAGTGGACTCGAGGGAGGGGCAGCCGTCAGCAAAGGAGTCCATCACTGGGAGTCCAGGGCCAGTGGGTCTTTGAAATTTCTGACTACGACAGAACCACCCTCTCCTCCATCTCTCTAATCATATGGACAGCAGCTCTCCCTGGGGGACAAGCTGGCCGGGGGGTGGAGGGGTAGGCAGAAGCTACTACCCCACTGTTCGAGAATTTGGGGAGATAGAATTCACATCTGGGGGCATTTTCACTGCTTATCTAACAAGCAAGGGACTTCCCGGGAAAGATCAATGAAGAAAAACCCCCTAAGCTCAGCTGGCTTGTAGGCTGCTAGACAAACAGCCTCCCAGGCTCCGGGTGTCCTGCCGGTGGTGACCCCCTGGGTGACACGGAGGCTGGGCGTGAGGTGAAGGGTGGGAGCCGAGGCCACGCTGGAGTGGCCCACTGTGGGGAAGCAGGACAGACTCGGCCCTCCCATGCCATGCGAACTTAAAACTTAAGCTTCTCAGCCTCGCTGGGCCTCAGTCACCCTATCAGTAAAATGGGAGCGAGAAAAAAATAGTGAGTATGAAAAGCACCTGGCACAGCCCCTGCTCAGAGCTCTGTCGGCAGGAGCTAGTGGAAATTTGGGGAAAGGGGTCAGGGACGGGAAGGGCCCTGAGAACAAAGAGCCCCAGATTGTTCCCCCAAACTGCCTAGAAGCGGAGCTCACGCCCTGGAGTGGCCCCTCCCCTGGGGGCTTGGCTAAAGTGTCAGACCGGCAAGTATCATTGCATCATTGGGCATTCAAGGGTTAATGACAGGAAGTAGACAGGACCTGGGTATTTAACTAATTGAGGAGGTGCCCTGAGATCAGAGGGGGCCCTGCTCACTTCCTTCTCCTGCAACCTAGTTCCTCTGCCCCTGCTACCCTCCCCAACCCCCCCGGGATGAAGCCTTGCCCTCTTCTGACCATCCTGTGCCTCCTGGGTAAGTGACCTTTGTGATCTTCACCCCCGCCCCTGCTGGGACCCAGTTGGGAGCCCCTGAGCCTGGCCCTAGCGAAGGTGTGGTGGGTCATCTGACCCCAGCTCTGCTTGAGTGGCACTCGGTGGGGGGGTGGGGAGAGGGCTGCAACCTAGAGGAATGGGCTGCGGGAACCCCCGACAGCACACACGGGACTCCTGCCACCCACATTCCATCCCCCACCCTAGCTTCCATTTTGGGAGGATCTGGAGGAATTGGGGGAAGTCCAGGTGGTCAGGGGACATGGTGGGAACAGGGTGCTTCAGGGGCACGCAGCTGACGCCTGGGGAGGTGATCAGGACCCGTTGGGGGACGTTTGAGGAACAGTGGGGGCATTCTGGGAGGTAGTGCAGAAGAATGGGAGGGGGATTGGGTTCACTGACATGAGGGGAGGATGAGGGGATCCAGGGGTAATGGGTGCCATGGAGACATCATTACTGACAGGCGTCACTGGTATTGGGAGTGAGGTGAGTGGAGACGTGCGGTTAGCTGGACAAGTGGAGACGTGTCTGGACTAGGACTGCAGGGGACCTCAGGGGACCCTCGGGGATCTGATGGCAGCTGCCCTCCCTCCCTGCAGTGGCCCTGGCCAGTGGGAACCTGGTCCAGTTTGGGGTGATGATTGAGAGGGTGACAGGGAAGTCGGCACTACAGTACAACAACTACGGCTGCTACTGTGGCATCGGCGGCTCCCACTGGCCGGTGGACCAGACCGACTGGTGAGAGGTGAAGGGGGCGGGGGCGGGGCCTCCCTGGGGGATGGAGGAGCTGGTGGGGGCAGCGTCCCGGGAGGAGGGGGAAGCTGAGGCCATCTACAGAGTGGGGCCCACCTCTCCTTTGAGCCCCTTTGGGCCCTGGGCCCCTGGACGGTCCCTGGTAACCTTTCCAGGTGCTGCCATGCCCACGACTGCTGCTACGGGCACCTGGAGAAGCAGGGCTGTGAACCCAAACTGGAACGGTATCTTTTCTCTGCCAACAGGAGCAACATTCTCTGTGGTAAGTGAGCCGCCCTTGGTGCTCCAGACACTGGGAAGTGGGGCTAGTGTCAGACAGGAACCCCCTCCTGAGGGTGACCCCAGAGCCAGACCCTGGGCTGGAGAGGTGGGGTCTTCTGCCATCACAGGATCAGGGACAAGCATGTCCATCACCCAGACGTTCACCTGGCACCCCATCTAGAGATTCCCGTGACCCATCACTCCTGCCCTGGCCCCAGGCACTTCCCCACACCCCCGGCCTCCCAGCTCCAGCCTCGGGGCACAGGAGCAAAGGGGCGGAGCCGAGCCAGGCCCCGGAGGAGCCGGGCTCACACACCTTCCCCAGGCGGCATCAGCTACTGGTGCAGTCCCAGGACAGAGCCTCAAGGGCACTGCTCCAGGCAGAGCACGCAGGGGCTTTGCTTTGGCACAGCGGGCTCCATTCCCAAAGGCCGACTCCTGCCCCCACCACCTGGGCCTGTCTGCTCAGCTTTGCCAGGTTCAATGCCCACTTGGACCACCTAGTTTTCCTCCTGTCCCGGCCCTGGGAAGCAGTGAGAGTGATCAGAGCTTCACATAGCCCGGCTCCCTGGGGAGGTCGGGCCAGGTAACTAGGGGCACCTGGAGGGAGAGCAGGCCCAGCGCGGGGCACAGGGAAGGACCAGGAGGGTCAAAGAAGCCCCAGCTCGGATCTCTAAGGTCTGTCCTGGGGGAGGGCGGAGCCGGGGCCAGAACCAACGAAGGCAGGAGGACGTGGCTCAGTTTCTTGCTCCCGCAGCCATCCACTCAGCAAGGCAGCTTGGTCAGGGAGCGAGCCCCCCATCACTGGGGGTTCATGCAAGGCCGGGATGGCCACACCTCAGGTCAGTGCTGGGAGGTGTCAGGTGGGTTATGGACACAGGCTCGGGGCGTCACCTCCTACCTGCTGTGTGACTTAGGGGATGCGATGAAACCCTCAAGAACTTCTCCCTCCTCATCTATAATAAGCAGATAATCGCTGCCACTTGCCAGGGTTAGTCCAGCTCCCACAAGAACCACCCTAAGAACTCCCACGGCGGTTGAGCCCCTTCCGACTCCGAGTTTTGCTGAAATAGCAGCATACACGGAACCCGGGTGGGACGTGGAGACCAACCTCTGCGGGGGTAATGAGCCTGGGCATTTCCGAGCTGTGAGACGCATGCCTGGGGACAGACAGGAGCCAGGGCCACTCGGGCAGACAGAGGCAGCAAGAGAAGAGGAGGCTTTGGCCCGATGCCAGTTCTGATCCCCTGGCTGGGTGTGGGCACACACGTGGAGGGGGCTGGTTAAGGTAAAGCCAGACAAATGGGCTCCGTCCACTCACGGAGAGAGCACGGAGTCCCCAGCTTCGGTCCCAATGGTGTCCAGTGGGCACGGGCTGCTCTGGGCCCACGCAGGCCATTTGGGATTGGGTCGCTATCATTTCTTGATTTTCCCCTCTGCTTGATGGCTGCAAACCACCCGTCGGCAATGCGTCACGTGGGGGCAGGAGCTGCCTAGAAATCCCCCCAGGCTGGGACAGATGAGAGTTAGGGAACCGGCTGCACCCACTTCCCAGGGCGGGGGTGGGAGGTGTGGCAAGCTAAGGACAGACTAGCGGGCTGAGGGGAGGAGGGACACACTTGCAGCCTTCCAGCATCCTGGCCCCAGCAGGCCCTCCTGCGTCCCACCCTGTCCTCACCCATCCCTGAGACACCCCTTTATGAGGACGAGATTCTAGCAGAGTGGCGGGGGTGAGAATGTGGCCCCCGGATCGGTCCCACGTGTGACCGCAGGAGGCAGAGCCTCCTCTGGTCCTTGATTGGCCTTGTCCCATCAGCCGGCAAAACCACCTGCCAGCGACAGACCTGCGAGTGTGACAAGACAGCTGCACTCTGCTTTCGCCACAACCTGGGCACCTACAGCTGCAAATATGCCAATTACCCCAAAAAGCTGTGCACGGGACCCACCCCGCCCTGCTAAGGCTCTGGCCCACCTCCTCCCTGCGGCCTTCCGAGGCCCCCACCTCCCGCTGCTGTAGCTCCAGGTCTGGGGAACATTGGTACCAAAGACTATCCTTCTGGAAAACTTCTTTCCTGCAAATCCATCCCTCCCTGAGAATGCCCAGACTGTGACCTGGACCAGCGCGGGCCTCCCAGGCCACGTACCCCTTAGGAAAGGCCACACCCTGGACCCTGCAGCTCAGAAGACTCTGTAACCCACCCCTGGAATCTCAGATCCCTCCTCTGAATAAGTGAATAATGTTTCCCATAATTCCAGTATTCTCTGATTCTCTGATTGGTGAATCTACAGTTTCATTCGCCCATTCATTCATTCATTTTTTGTGAGCACCTCCCATGTGCCAGCAACGAGCTGAGCGCGGGGAGACAGCGGGACCCAATCCGGCAAGGGCGGCTCCTGTGCGCGGTTCCAGCTTTCTGTCCTTTCGGTTTTCCATTATAGTAAGTTTCTGTGACCCTTTTCTAATATTCTGTGTTCTTATCCAAGGCAATAATGGCAATCTCTGGCCATATGGCAGGAGGTAGTAGCATGAAAAATACCAGCCTAAAAATATTGTCCCCACTGTGTCATCAGGCTTCATTCCAGTTTCTCCCATTAGCAGACTAACAGTGAAAAGTAGCTCTCGAATCATCTTATCCAAATACCTCTTTTGACAGACAGGCATCCAGGGGCCAGAGAGGGGAGGTTCTAGCCAAGGGGCCCTCACTTCCAGGCCAGTCAGCGTACTTTCAGTTCTTCATGGGTTGGTATCAGTCACTGACATGTGACCCCCTGGTTGTCATCTCGGACAGACCAGAGTACCCTGGCCATGTCAGGCTCCTTAGATAAAGGGAGGGAAGAACAAAAAAAGATTTGAACATTGTGGGGCTGACTCTGGCAGAATGAGTAATTTAATGCATCAAAGGATCCCCACCTGGTAGCAGGCAGCCGATTCTGGAAGCGATGTGCTTTGGCAGATTCTACTCCTAGATATGGCTAGAAGATCTCCACTATCTATAATTTGCTCATAAAATCTTCCAGGACTGGAGGGAGCCTATTCAATGAGATAAAGGATGCAGAAAGGCCTTTCACAGGGCAAAGCTCACAGTGGACATGCGATAAAGTTAAGAAATCAAAAGGATGGTCGTCATAAACTTTAAGGTGAACAAGTTCTGTGCTAGCAAAAAGAGGGGGGCAGGTGTGCAGGTTTTGCTCAGGAAAGAAACCACCAGAAGATCAGATCTTCAAGCAAAAATGGGTTTTGTGAGGAAGAGGAGCTACATTTGTTGGGAAAAGTGGTCCTGAGGCGCCCTCTGGCGGCCGTTTTATTCAGCCTACTAGAAGGAAACATTTGCTTTGAACTTGGATTTCCCTTCATAGGAATGGGGGCAAGGTGTGCTTCTGAGCTAGGGAAATGGGTCCCCTTGCATTTTCAATAATAAACATGCTAATAAATAACCAAGTAAATCCTTACAACCACCTGAGAATGATGTTGCTACTGCAAAAGTGAGAAACTTGGGAAGAAGGAACTGACTTGGGAGAGATGGAGGAATGTTCTGTCCCAGGTGGGGTGGGTCTCCGGTAGCATCGGGGAGAGGACCTGGTGATCTAGCAGCGGTGCGACCTTCTAGCAAAGTGAAAAATGGAACTTGAGAGCAAGACTTCAGTACACCTGTTGTGACCTTCTGAACCCCCTGTGCTTTCCCAGGGATCAATAAACATTTAGTGAATGAATCAACGGGTCTGTGTAAATTCTGTGTCTCTGTGTGTGCATGTGTGTGTCCATAGTACATGCGCTTGATTTCCTGCTGCAGACTTGGACTGTAGAAAGGACTGAAAAAAATGAAATAGATCCCTGTGAAGTCCGAGGGTCCAGGGACAGACCCCCTGCTCTGCCACTTGGCAGCGATGCATCTGTTTATTTTTTTATTTTTTAATCTATTCATTTCAGAGAGAGGGGGAGGGAGGGAGAAAGAGAAGAAGAGAAACATTGATGCGAGTGACATACTTTGGTTGCCTCTTGCAGGCCCGGAACTGGGGACCTGGCCTGCAACCCAGGTACGTGTCCTGACCGGGAATCAAACCAGTGACCTTTCAGTTTGCAGGCCGGCACTCAGTCCACTGAGCCACAGCAGCCAGGGCGCAATGCCTCTGTGCTTGAGCCCCACTGCCCAGTGTGACCCATGACGACAGCAGCAGCAGTGGCAGCAGTGGCAGGCTCGTTAGAAATGCACTCTCAGACCTGCCCCCAGGCCCACTGAGTCAGAATCTATAGGTTAACGAGACCCCCCCCAGGTGATCTGCGAACATACTAAAATCTAAAAGGCACTGACACAGGAACACACCCCAGCTTCCGAATTTGTAGAAGTGACATTTCCCTGGCAGACGTACTGTGGCAAGGCTTAAATTGGGCAGTATGTGTGAAACTACACAAAACAGTGCCTAGCACATAATAAGCATTTATGTTCTATGAATGAATGAATGAATGTCATAATAGCAATATCAGCTAACATCTATTAAGCATGTGGCATTTACCAGGCACTGTTCTAAGTACTTTTTAATTTAAGGAATGACAGGGAAGAAAGAAGGAAGGAAAGAGGGAAGGAGAGGAGGGAGGGAGGGATGCAGGGGTTTTGTTGCCTGAATATTTCGTAGCTGGTCTCTCCAATTCTGATAACGGTTTTGCTTTTCCTTCCCACTTAGCCCCTCACAAAAGCTATTAACAAAGTATTCCATTAAATAACTTGCTGAGTAAATGATCAGAAATCACACTGGCATCCCTGAGTTAATAGAGTTCGATCATAATTTCATGGGCGTTCGTCTGCTTCTGGGGGGTTCTCTGCAGTGACACTGCCAGAGAACTGAGTACTATGTTAAAGTCTCTTTCCTTCCGTGAGCTCTTCTACAAACTACGCCCCCGGCTCCTTGCTGAATGCTGAGACAGGGACAGATCAGACGTGTCCAACCAGCAGACAGACACCGGCAGTGATCCACACAGCTCAGGTTGGGAGTTTCAGAACCAAAGGCTCTTCAGCCCTCCAGTCTCCATCCAGTCTCCATCCTGTCATCCGATGCCACCTTCGCCTTCCCACAGCTGGACATCCGTCACTCCTCTGCCCGCTGAACCATCCCTGGCTCCCCGCTGTCCGCTGTCTGCCAATCCCTGTCATTCAAGCTTGGCGTCATCGGCTTTTCCAGCCTTGTTTACCTAGTTATACGCTCCCTGCCATACCCTGAAAGTGCCACTGCCCTTCCGCCTTCACACCTCTGTGCAACGACTGCCTTCCATCTAGAAGCTTCCCTGTCCATGGGCTCCTCATCGCCATGTTCAGATCCACGTGGGGCAAGGCACATCCCGAATGCCACCTTTCCCATAAAGCTTTCCACCCGGAGCAGCTTTCGCCGTCCTCTGAACTGATGAGCAATGAGTTTGTACCCCCGTTGTTTGGGCTCCTGTTTTGGCTTCCTCCGCGGTGGAGGCAGATTGCCCCGGGTTCGGATCTGTGACCGTGGACGAGTTATTTATTCCTGCATGTGTAAAGTGGGGGTAGGACCGTCAGCCTACGGGGTGGTTTTAAGGTTTCAATGAGACAACTTAGTCAGAGCTCCTGGGGCGTTATAGAAGCTCCTTCTAAACTAAGTCACTTGACTTATTTTTGCCTCCTCTATTGCACCCATCACACAATAAATGCTAAAAAAAAAATCTGTTCCCATCGAATCCATGGACACATAATCAGAATTACTTTAGGGAAGTGGCATCATAGATAGGATAAATATTCTGCTAGTTTGTTTGAATAGCCCCTGAGTGCTCACTTCTCTCAAGTGGACACACGTTTGAAAGTCATTAGCCTTCAGTGCCCTGCGCTGCTGTCCCCAAGAGGCAGAGGCAAACCTGGCTGAGGCGAGTGCCCAGCACTTTTCCTGGAGGGCGTCTACCTGTGACGTGCGCCCGAGTCAAAAGGCTCACACTTGAGGCCAACTCCTGACACTGCACCGCAGTCAGGATGGACCAAGTGTGCCCGGCCTTTGGAATTCACTGAGCAAGACAAGCACGCAGTAGCAAAAGGCACGTAACTGGCATTTCATAGTTCAGCCTCTCTCTAAACTAACTGCATATCCTCTGTCCTGTCCTAAACACGTGGGACAGCTCACGCTTCGGTTTTGTTTGTGCTGGTATTTCAGCCCAAAATGCCTTTGTTCCCTATTTCCACATCCTGTCTCCCCTCCAGTGACCAGTCCCAGCGTGGCTTCTGCCCCCAAGCCTTCCTTGAGTTCCCTCCTCAACGCACAGCTCTCCCACCAGTACCTTCTTTAGGGCATGTGTTCTCTCCACGTTCACTCTGGGACTGTTGAGGTCCACCTCTGATTCAATGCCCAGAAAAAAGGACCCATACACAGTACTGGTTCAGTAAACACGGGGGGGATTCTTGGATGTCTGGATGCGTGAATAAACTGAATAAAAATGGAGTCTCTCGAGATCCTGAAGTCCCTCAACCATAGGGAGGCCCTGCCAAGTTTCTCCAAGATGGAAAATTTTGCCTTCTGCAAAGCCAGAGACAACGGAGTGGCAGGGTCGGTCTCAACCCTTTGCAACCAAAGAAGTGCCAAGTGTCTGCCTCGGTGTGGTCCAGGAGTGCCCCAGCCAGAGCCATCCTGGAGCAGAGTGCTTCCCGACACATTTTGATCGTGCCTCAAGGCACGCATGCACCTCTGGGCGTTAGTAGGAAGGGCTTTGTGGCGTGTATGGTGAACAGGTAACGCTAAACCTGGCTCCCCAGCCGGCTTTCTCCTAGGCAACCACGTGCAGTTATGGACCTCACCCCCATTAGGGTATTTTGATCTTTGGCTTCAGAAATTGTCACCCACCCGGAGTCAGCCATGCTGTAGCCTAGAGGACAGAGTGAATCTGCACCCTCGTGTTCTCTTGAATGTGCCCTTCCTGGCCTGAGAACATCCCTGTGTCCTTACAGGCATCTGGCCTCGCAGACTCACAGCTCACCTTGGCCAGGCCTGAAGCGTCCCAGCCCCAGCTGAATCGCTGGAGAGAGAATTAAGGAGGCCGTAGGTCATCTCGGGCAGGACCTTTCAGAAAGGTCTAGAATCTGAGCCCCATGGGATTGGGAACTGGATAGCGTTTGTGCACCCAGAGGTGTCAGTTACTGAGCGAGGCAAAAATCACACAACGGACTGAGAAAGAACCTCCTCTGGTACTAGACCCTTTTTGTCATCAAAGTCTCACAGAGCCAATTCCAAGGCTACTTGACCAGGGCAAGATTAGGAGAGCAGGCGTCTCAAGTTGCAAAGCCAAGGCAAGGCGTGGTGAAACGGGTCTTGACCTCAGATTGGCCGGACCCGCAGTGTGGGCTGGACCGGGCTTGCCCTCCCTTTCTGAGGGCCTCTTCTGAGTCACCACTGTCCCTGTATGTCTGGCGAAGTGTGCCCCCTCCCTAGAAAGGGGTCAAGCCCTCGGAGTTCCGGAGAACGCCCAAGGGGGCAGCCACGGACAGCTACTCCCTACCCCATGGCTCCAAGCGATAGGAGATGTTCTTAGAAGCCCCGCAGGAGCCCTCAGCGCTCAGCCCTTCAGCACGGCTCTGCCTGCGTGCACTCACCTGCAGTAACACCCCAATCCGCTGAGCTCGGTGAGATCTCAAACGCCCGTGCACTGAGACGCTGCCCAGTGAGGGCACGTGCCTCTGTGCAAGGTCTTTAGGAAGGGCATTTAGCGGGAGGCGCTCTCAGACTCGGGCACGCCAACGGCGAGTGGTCAGACAGACACAAACAACGTGCAACTTTGTCTTTAAACTAGAGTTTACTGGTATACAATAAGTTTTTCATAGATAAAGTGGCACATCTTTGCAGCTTCTATTGCACCAAGTATTGAAGATTAAAAACACAATAAAAGAAACATTTGGTTTTGAAAACACTGCAAATAGCCAAGTACAGTACTTTGGTAAATAAAAAATAAAACGGTTCGGATTAACACAATCTGTGAAAAGAAACGGCCTAGAGGAAATGGACTGTGGACACCGGACAACGGCCACATTTCTCCTGTCGAGCTCCAGGGGTAAGGCAAGGCTTGCTGAGTCTGTGGGTCGTGACCCCACGGAGGTCTTAAATTCACCTCCAGACTGAAGCCAGAACAAGTGTAGTGCAATTAGAAAAGAGAGAAGGTTCCTGAGCCTGCACAGCCCATGTTCTCCAGACACACACGCCCACCTTCACGAAGGGACTGATGCCCACCAGCACGTCTGCCTCAGGAAGAGGAACGTGGAGGTTTGAAGTCCTGGCTCTTTTCTCCTCCCTGAGCTCAGTGCTGGTGGAAGATGCCGGAAAGGCAGCATCTAGGGGTAACGAACAAGGAGCGCGGGAAGACGTGAGGTGCCCCGCCCCAGCGCTCCTCAAGTTTTGGTCGAGGAACCCGCCGGGCCGAGGCCTGTGACTGAGCTAACATGCTTGCCATGGACGGCTGGCAGCAGCGACCTGCTGGAGGCAGACGTGTGGAGGGTCAGGCAGACCCCAGAGGTTCTGTCCAGACGTCACGGGCTTCCCTGGCCGCCGGCCCCAGTGAGCGGAGGAAGCTCTGTATCCTGGGTGTGTCCCGCTTAAAGTCACCAGGCAGAAAAGTTCGTGCTTTTACAGAAACGCATTCTTTACCAGTACCTCCCTCTTCTCAAGTTACTTTGCAAGGATGCTAAACATTTTAAAGGAGCTACAAAGTAGCGTTAATGAGGACAGAGAGAGAGACTCTAGGAAGCCACCCCTTAGAGGAAATGGTTAAGAGCCTAGGGGTTTTCCAGGGATTTCACCTTGGAACAGAGGCTCCGGGTCTCCCTAGTGCTCTCTGACCATGCTCACTCTCTCGGCAGACTGGCAGTCCACTTCCCCCTCCGACAAGAGATGGTGGAAGATCTGCTATAATTTAAATGTGCCACCGAGATCTCCAGTTCAACACTGGTGGAAAAACACGATCTGCCTTAGAGTCAGGAGCACACACCTTGGAAACAGCGCCACGATTACGTCACCCTGGAACGAGGGTCAGAAGGCCCGAGAGTCTAAGCGATACCTGTTCTGAAAGCCGAGATGGCCGAAATGGTGGCTCATGAGAATGACGAAACAGAAAGACTGCACCAGACGCTGAGTCTAAGGTCTGCTGTAGAGTCTTGAGGTAAAAAGGTAAAGAGCTACGCGTCTACCCAAAACGGGAGCAGAGAGGGCCACAGGGGTGATGGCTAAAACTAGGCAGCTCCATTCCCATCCCACCCACAAAGACCCTCTCGCGGTCAGCACGACTTAGTTGACTCCGAGGAGGAATCCAAGTTTCCTTTCACCGACTGCATAGTCAGTTGAACATTTCACAGAGGTAAGCTGATAGCATTCTATGTTAACCCGGTAAAACCCGGGCAGAGGCTAGAGTTTCTCAGAATGAGAGAAACTGCACACTGATGACAGGGACTCACCAGGAGGGTCGTTCGATGCCGAAGTCCATCTGATAGCCCCCTAACTCAGTATGTGTGCCTCTCTCCCCGACTTGGCGTGGTCCTCCTCCCGCCCCCAACCACATCGGTTCGCACTGTAAGAGCCCCCCGGGAACGGCATTGTGAATTACCCAGGAATTGCTCCCCTGAGACCCAGAGCTAAGTGCCCCCTACGGAAGATCCCACTTCGTAAGGCCTCAGATCCAAAATGGGTTTGGAAGTGTCTTCAGAGCTTAAAAAAGAAACTAAAGACAACCTCAACTAACATTTAAGATTCTTCTTTCTGCCACAATTCCTCAACCAGTGGTGAAAGCACATGTTCATATTACTGAAAAATTAAGTATGCGTACACATTCTATCTTTCTAGTATCCACCTCCTGGGGGGAACAGTATCACCTGGAAGTTGTGGTTCTGTGCTGTTTTAATACAGCTACCTCTCTAGAACAAAGCTGTGGCCACTACAATTTTATTTTATTTCTTGTTTTGACTTTAAAAAGTTTTTTTTTAATTTACAAAACCTTTGTGTACAGTTTATAAGACTAGTAAGCAGCTAGGGATCACTGCCCCGCCCCTTTCTCCTGGCCTCACCACAGCTGCTGAGAGATCCCACGTGACGGCCGAGGTGTAACAGGTTAAGAAAGGCCCGCCTCCTCACGGAGCACGCGCGCAGAGCCCTACTGGGGTACAGTTGCTGACGGCAGCCGTTCGGGACTGAACACAGTTTCCCTTTCGGTCGCCCATAAAGTGATTTTCAAGTGACTAAGAAGGCAACTAAGTATACAGATTCCATCCACCTCCTTCTTGAGTGAAACTGAGGTGGTGAAGTCTAAATTCAAATGCTTAGCTAGAAGGTATCACTAAGGCTGGATACATGTACCCAATCCCTACTAATTAGCATACTAAACACAGATCGACTATAACTGGAAAGCTATAAAACAATAATGAAAGAAAATTACTAAAGCCATTTGATTAGTTTTTAAAACCATTGCTACTTTACCCCAGCAATGCTGGGACCTGTTATCAGCATTAGGTAATCTATAAATAAATGTGCCCAATATTATTAATTTTTTAGCAGCTTCTAAAACTTCTAAAACCCACTAGGGCCCAAGGCTACCTTCATCAACAAAGTAAACAAAGCAATTCTACCACTTCTGACAATGGGTCTCCCTTAAGCTATTTCTGACTCCCAATCCTGATGAATTCCTGGCACACAATCTTGATCTTCCGAGAGAATCTGGTCTCCCGCATTCTCGTAGTACGAAACAGGCAAGAGAGAACATTCATCAGAAAAGCTCGGCCCGAGCTCAGAATCTGCCCAGAGCTGAGAGCCCTGCCCTCACTCCCGGCGGGGGCCCTCCACTTGTCCGGGCCGAGCTCTAGAGCCTCCAACTCAGAGCTCCGCAAGGTGCGGGCAAAGGGGCCGTGCAGCTTCTCGGTCTGCTGACTGGTTCCATGTATTATGCCGGGAAGATGCCCAAACTACAATGTCCTGGGAGCAGCTCCTAGAGGCGACTGATGCTCCAACCCCAAAAAGTCCCCCCCAAAAAAGAATCAAAAAATGAAAACACATCATTAAACCAAAGAAAGCAAATCACCTACTGACAGATCAATGAACCCAGGGCCAGCCCAGACATAATACATCTACACCTGTCAAAACCTTTTCATAGTTTTCCCTTCGCCTCAAACTTTGAGATCTGAGGTGGCGGAGGTAACCATTACCTTTTGATCAGCATATCTTATCTGTCTAAATATTGGGTTCCTAAAAGGTAAAGACTATGTACGACTGGCCACGTCAGTCATTACAGTTTTAAAGTTCACATCCACTTAACTCAGTCTTAGGAATGACATATCTCCGCCACCAAATCTGTCCATTTCAGAACTGCGGAGTCATTCAAAGTCCTCAGCCAACGTACCTTCTCTGCCCTGCTGGTCTAACCTAACTCACTGACAACTTGTAGTGGGTGCTACAGAGTTTTTCCAACATCACAATCCCAAATAGGGTCTAAATAAAGAGAAATAAATGCAGCATTTTAATGGTTCATTTTCACAACACAAAAAAAATTTAGCAACAGGTCAAATTACCTTTTATTGCTCTGAAGGCATCTAAGTCTAGAAAAGTAAGGAAGAAAACAGTTACTTACAATGTGAAGATGAACAACCTTAGACACTCTTCCAGACATTCTCCCTACAAAATCAAATAACTCTTTAGCCTCTTCCTAAGCAAACACTCAAGAAGAGCCTTAATTCCTCCCGCTACAACTCTCCACACTGTGAACTCATCAGAAGCAGTAACATGCCACCCTCCCGTCGCCAAAACACAAGTACCAGAATCTCAACAACGCTACAGGCTTTCCAGCAATGCCCAGGCCTCAGGAAGGGCCAGGAGCGTGAGTCATATGGCTTGAGTGTAAACACACGAGCAGCACCTGCACCCCACCTGCAACAGCAGCAGAGTCGGGCAGGAGAGGACCGTGGCTGCAGTCCCACGCGGACTGCAGGCCACAGCCCCGTCTCACAGGACTTCGGGAGAGCAGAGAGCACTCCCTGAAGTATTTTCTGATTAATGCGGGTTCAGGGAAAATTAAATCTAAACGTGTTCCTGAGTTGCAGATCGTTTACAAACTATCCTGTATGTTACGGTATCTGTTCAAAAATGAAGGAGAAACAAAGGAAACTTGCCATTCTGAATTTCCAACAATTAATCTAAACTATTTCATGAACAATTACAGCAAAACTCACCCCCAAAGCTTAAGAAAAGATGCCAGGGTCACTGAGCTCTGATTTGCAGAATTTTCAGAGCAGATGGAGCCACACCTAAAAGGTTTTTCCTGACTTCGCTATCCACCCTAAAACTCGGCATTTTAATGATAGAACACAAATGGCCTCACTGAACCTCCATAAAATAAAACACATCCCTAACAAAACTCGGAACAAAACCGGGGCAGCGGGAGGACACTCAGTGTGAGCTCCCGTGTGGCTCTGCGGGCTGCTGCATAAGGATGGCCGCCCTGCGGCCCGGCCCCCAGCGCCGCGTCCCCGCTCGCTCGCTTCTCCATGCCCGGCGGCCGGGTGAGTCAGATGTTGAGAGCGGCAAAGGTCTTCACCAAGGTGACCTGTGCGTTCGCCTCCGCTTCGCTCCTGTTGTGGTCCCTGTGGCCACCCCGGCTCTCTAGGGCTTTGTGCCGGTGCCTCTCCTCCTGGCGCCTCTTCTTCTCCAGGCGCTGCTGCTCTCTCCGCTGCCTGCTGCTGACCTGAAAGAGAAGACGGCGGGGTGAGCGCCGGCTGCCGACGCCGGCTGCGCCTGCTGATGGCGGAGCAGGGCGGACAGCGGTGCAGAGCAACGAGAACAGGACAGAGAAACCCCACCAAACAGGGCAAACACAATGTAGTTCCATTACTGCTCAAATTTCCATTTAAATTTACATTCCATCCCCTTGCGAGCTAGCAAATAAAATCGAGTCCATTCCCCTCATAAGCCAATTCAAAATGACCTAAAACTAACCCTAGTCCAGCAAGAGACAACGCTCGGCTGTGCTGCAGGAGACCTTCCTCTACAGTGTTTACCGCCCAGGCAGTCCTAACAAACTCCTCAGGGGCTTAATGCATTTTTTCCTGCCCCTTCCCCGCTCCCCTGCCCGCCCCCAACCAGTGACTACATCAGGTTGCATTCTGAGCTCAGAGCTTCTTGGTGCAAGTCTTTAAAATGGTGTCATAAATTACCTGGAGGCATGCAGGGTGGGCACTGGGGAGTGGGATGTAACCCTTTCTGGGAAGCACTTGACAATTTACCAAAAAGCCTTAAAAAGATTCAATTATCCATGCCCTTTAACCTGGCAAGTCCTGTTCTAGGACTTCAGCCAAGAGAGTAGTGCAAAATACAGATTTATACAAATAAATGATGCACGTGTTCACTGAAAGATGATGGTGTTTATTTAAAAATGGGACTATGCAGCCCTGGCCAGGTGCTCAGCTGGCTGGAGCATCGTCCCACACACCAAAGGGCTGCAGGTTGGATCCCCAGTCGGGGTGCGTCTGGGAAGCAACTGATCGATGTTTCTCTCTCACATTTGTGTTTCTCTTTCTTTCTCCCTTCATGTCTAAAATCTCTTTTTAAAAAACGGGACTTTATCACGTGAATTCACGTGGAAAGCAGCCGTACCCACAGGAAAGTTAGCGGGAAAGGAGGACACGTGTGCGCACAGGGCACAACTGCCGTGGGTGCTTCCTGCCGCTCATCACTGTGTACGCCACACGGCAAGTGAGGTCCTCGTTCTGCTTCCTGCTATGCCTTTGTGCACTCCCCATACTTTCTTCAACTACTACTTTATAAATAAAAAGAAAATTACACATTAAAATGAGCCCCAAGTTCCCACCACTGCCGCCGAATTACAGCAGCCCCCCCTTCACCCGTGCAACCCCACCCTCCGTACCTTCGGGAGTTGGTTTTTATTTGCTTTGTTCTCTTCACTAGGGCTGGCCCGCACCTTATTGTTGTCAGTCCTGCCTTCATTTAAGCCCTGATTTCCAAAGATTCTGGTGCCACTGCCACCCTCCTCCCATAAAGGACCACTCTGCTTCAGCACTCGGCCACTGGACTCAAGGTTCTCCTCTGCATCTTCCAAAGAAAGATATTTTATTAAAATTGAGAACCAAAGATAATTACGCAAGTCGATTCCTGTTAAATGACTCCAAAGTTACCTGGGTCCCTAGTTCGCTGTCATCTGTGGAGAGCTAGTTTCCTCGAGGCAAATTCTAGTATCAAATCAATACAGTGGGGAACATAGGGAAAAAATACTGGTGAAATTTGGAAATTTATACGTAACCTGTTGACCAGCCTCGTCATCAGCTACCCACCAGCAGAGTGTTTTGTTTCATTCAATAAACCGCTTTTTAACTTGAATATTTAGGGGGAAATCTTTCATCTGCACTCCAAAACCAGAAAAAGAAACAGGCTCTAAAGCTGTGCTATACAGTATAATAGCCACTTGTTACGTGTGACTATTTAAAGTTAAATAACATTTAAATTGTAGTTTCTCAGCCTCACTTAGCCACAGGTGAAGTACACAACATACCAGGCAGCACAGATGCTGGAGAGGGCTGTTTTAAAGTCCCAAAGACCAAGTTATTTATCGCTTTCTAAGAAGGCACAGCAAATATATAAAGTGGGTAATAAAATACCCCATCGCACAGAAAACTGTAACGCCAGAAACAGTGTCTGGCACGTAACATCTGGCAATAAGTCCTGTATTCATTTTAAATAAATGACTTGAGGACACAGTTAAGATATCACATCTTTTTTCCTTCCTCGGTGTCACAAAATTAAACTCAGCTCAAGTAAAAATAAGTGTGAATTATTACCAGTTGACAGATGCTGGTAATCTAAACATTTCCACTGGAACGATAAGGTGTTTTTCTCTCCATTCGATTTTAGTTATCATTTTGATTTTATAAAGAAATCTTATTTTTAAAAGGATAAAGTCCTCCCTGACACTCTCCATCCCTCCAAATCTGGGTTGGGCAGCCTTTCCATGAACTCCCCTAGGCCCCTGCACCCTCGACCCCATCACGGATCGTGATGCCAGTTCGCGCACTGGCCCCCGCCGCCCCTGCACCCTCCCTGAGGCAGGGCTGGCACCCAGAAAAGGGTCTGCACAGACAGCGCTCGATAAACAGCTGCTAAATGACCAGATAAAAGGGCGGCATGACGACTACCTGGGACATGATTAAAAACAAATATTTGGAAAATCACCAACACAATCACTTTGAAAGCTTATAAATATCAATCACGGACTTACTATTTCTTTTCCCCTGGTTCATCTGAAGCATGGCAATTATTGCAGATTCAATATTATAATTTTCAGCTTCCAGGCTCTGGACTATCAAATTAAAATCCTATCCAAGAAACAAAGAAACACTTCAAGACTCTGGAAATACTTTTCTACCTCTCTCTAATGCCACAATTTGATAAACAAAATGATGATGTAATAGTGAGAATGGAGACAAAGTTTCAAGACCTTTTCCATTTAGAATATGTTGGTTTTCAATAAGGTTGGTCAACCCAATAACCAGTTAATATAAATAAATTCCCTTTATAAAAGGCTTTTACTTGTACAAACACTAATCAGGAAAAAAAAAATTGCCACATACTCCCTTGGGATTTTGAGCAGTATTGGGAAAGGTCTAGCAAACAAGAGAGAAGTGAATAAACAGCTCCCATTAAGTTATACCACACAACCTCGCCAAATTACAAATGTCATGGACCCATCCTGGCCATGAGGTGCTGGCGTGGTGCCACCAAACCAGCAGGTGGACAAGGCACCGCGACGCTTGTTTATAATAAACCCGGGCTGCGGGGCAGAAATACTAACTGAACAACCAGTTGCGCTGCAAACTTTCTGAACAGCATCTTCCACGTCATCTTGCAGGCCGTCTTCAAAGTCGACCCCCTTTGTCTTGATCTTTTCTCTTCTATTGGATTCATCTTGATGAAGTATCTGAAACTAAACGAGATACTAAGAGTAATCATCACGGAACTCTTGCAAACTATGTTCAGAATCTTCCACTAAGGAAAGACACTCTAATCTCAAAAACATTCAAATACATAGGGAAAAGGTTCCAGAAACAATCTTAAGAGCTACGACAAGGTTGAATTTCATCCCGGTACTGAGATTCCAGCCCAGAGCAGAAGAGTTAAAGAGAACAGCCCAAGGCATGGGACCGACTGTTCAGTAAGAAGGGCATTAGCGTTCCTGTGGCCTCTAGACGCCGGCCTGCACTCTGGCCGTGGTCGCTCACTCGGGCTCGCGCCTGTCTCGGCTGATTCCCAGAGGCGTGAGCTTAGTAACAGAGAAGACCCTCTACCCCGGCACCTGACGAGCTCTGCATCAGGACGGCTCGTCCTGAAGAAACTTACACACGCCTCTCATCTGGACCCCTAGGTCCTATGATGTGCTGAAGTTCCTGTCCCAGCTGGGCAGTCCCAAGTGAGCATGACTGCTCTGACTGCTTTTTTTACTTATTTTTTTAAATTACGAAAAAAGTGTGTAATAACATGAGAAAAAGCTTATGCAAATAATGCTAATTTTTAAAAAGCAGAAGACAAAGCTACATAAATACCAAAACAACAAAAATTGCATCCTACTAGTTGATTTTTATGTACTGACCCCACAGGCATACGGCCACACTCGAGGGGGTCTGTCCATCCAAATCCTAACCACAAAGAGCAGTTCACTTAGGATCCACTGGGCCTTTATGCCCTACGCCTAAGTCAGGAAAGCTAAAACCATCCATCTGTAGCTGCTCAATCACCTTCTCCTTCTGCTTGCCATTAATGCAGAGAGATGGGGAATGGTTGAGGACATTTCAGTTTTCTGCGTACAAAACCATAGGTGGAATCCAGCAATGTGCCGTATCCGAGTGTTAATAAAAAGCAGCCCATTATAAAACTAGTCTAACAACGTGGCAATGTGTATCAAGAGTCTTTGAAATTTATCCAAAGAAAATCAAGTATAGAAAGGATTTACATGAAAGTGCTCATCACGCTGCTACTACCAGTGGTAACTGGAAACAAGCTGAAGGTTTCGTAGTGTGGGTGTGGTTAAATGCCCATGATGCTTCATTCCCTAAAGGGAGGACCACAACAAGGACTTTCACTAGCACCGTTATTATTTATCAGTGTTTTGGAGGCAACAGTCAAGGTGATTAGTGCCCCCAAAAATCAGAAGTATAAAATTAACAAGGAAAAGTTATCACTATTGGCAGATAATAATTCTATATCTAGAAAAAAAAACTACAAACAAAAAGAATTCTGGCAAATCGTATATTCGATATGAATCTAACATCCAGAATATATAAAGAACTCTTACAACTCGACAAGGACGAAAGCACAAATAACCCAATTAAAACACAGGCAAAGGACTTGACTAAACATTTCCCCAAAGATACAAATGGCTGAGAAACACATGAAAAGATGCTCGACATCATTAGTCATTATGGAAACGCAAATCAAAACCACAGGTACCGCTCGACAACTAGCAGGATGGCCGTAAGTTTAAAAGGAAGAAAAATAACAGTATTGGTAGAGACACAGAGAAAGTGGGACCCTCAATACACTGCTGGGGGGAATGTAAATTGGTGCAGCCACTGTTTACCATATTACCCTGCGATCGCACTTCTAGGCATAAACCCGAAGGATTGAAAACAGGTACTTCAAACAATCTCACACCCAAATATTCACAGAAGTGCTACGTACAATAGCTAGGAGGTAGACACAACCCAAAGGCCCATTAACAAATAACGGGACAAGGAAAATGCGGTGTGCCCGCACAGTGAGATGGTAGTCAGCCCAAGGAAGAAAGGAGCAAGGTGGCGATATGTGTCACAACATGGATGAGCCCTGAGAACAGTATGGCCACACTGTATGATTCCATGTACATGAAATCCAGAATAGCTAAATGCACAGAGACGGTAAGTCGCCCGCTGGCGTCTGGAGGACAAAGGAAACGGGGAGCACCTGCCTAACGGGCATGGGGCGCCCTTCCTGGCTGGTGAGAATGTCTCGGCACCGGGTGAGGCAGTTCCGCAGCTCTGGGGGTATACTAACTGCCACTGGGCTGCACACTTTAAAATGGTTAACTCTATGTTACGTGCATTTTACACCGATTTAAAAATAAAAGAGAATCCTGTAGGATAACTGGGTATGTATATAATTAAAAGTTCATTAACAATCCTTATATATATAGTGATAATCAGCTAGGAAATATAAAGGGGAAAAAAGATCCTTTCTTACAATAGGAACAAGAAAAGGCAAAACGCTTAAGAATAAATTCACCAAAAAAATGGTTAAAATCTATATGAAGAAAAGGCTCCCAAAACAGCCAATTAACTAAAGTTCACCAGGTTCTTGGCTAGGAAGATGCACCACCACAAAGATGTCAATTTTTCCTTAAGTTAATCTATTTATTTAATGAAACCCCAATAAAAATAAATATGAATTGGACTTTTTAAATTAGATATGAAAATTTAACTTTCATATATAAAACAAAAAAAGCAAGAATATAGAAAATTACAAAACAAGTCACAATGAGTGAAAAGTTCTACCAGGTTTTAAAATATACTCTTACTACAAATAATGAACACATTAACACATGAGCAAAGAAACCAGTGGAACAGACCCAAATGTCTAAATAGGCCCAAATACATGTGGGACTTTAGTATATGAAAAAAAAAAAGTAGCACTTTAAATCAGTAAAGAGAAGATGTAAAATTAATAAATGGTTTGGGTACAACAAGGTAACCACAAGATAATATAAAGTTGGAGCCATACCATCACACCTGTATATGAATATAAATCCCAAATAAAGGCAAAATTTAATTCTAAAAAAAATGAAACCATAAAAGTACTACAGTAAACTATGGGGGAATTCTTCTTAACCTCAGAGTGGGAAAAACATCCCTAATTATGACCCAAAACCCAGAAACAAGTAAGACAACTTGACAAATAAATTTAACCATCTAAAAGTCTAAAATTCCTTCATAGCAAATACTGAAGGAAAAAGAATAAAAGGTTGACGGACTGAAAAAACTATTTGCAACTCATACCACAGAGGGAGGCTAATTTTCCTAATATATAAAGGGCTCCAAAAAAATCATTAAGAAAGCTTCATAGGAAAAATATTGGCAAAGAAAATGAATACTCACAAAAAGGGAAATACGAATAGGTCTTAAGACAGGAAAAGATGCATAAACTCACCAGTAAGAGAAATACAAATTTTAAAGTGTTAAGAAAGCAATTTTCTCCCCAACACTGACAAAGATTTTTAAAAATCAGAGAACTCGCCCTGCTGGCAGAGGTATGAGAGACACACACACGCAAGTGGGAGTATAAACTGGTAAAACCGCACCAGAGAGCAACTTGGCAACGGCGGTGAAAATTATGGATGCCCACACCCTCTGACGCAGTAAGGACCCTCCGGGAATTGATCCCACAGGTGCGGTTCACACGTGTGCAAAAAGATGTACGGTGTTTATAAAAGAGAAGCTTGAAAACCTCCCAAGAGCCCATCCACAGGGAGCTGGTCAGACACATTCCAATGCATCCATACAACAGAGTAGCGTGCTGCCATTAAAAACCAGAATATGCGCACATACACTCATATTTGCCTGACATATAAAATGTCTCTAGATCTGATGAGACACTGTTAACACTGGGTGCGTCCAGGGAAGGGGACGAGGATGGAGGGAACTGCCTTTCACTATATATCCTGTTATACATTTTAAATGTTGACCTGTAGGCAAACGTTACCTACTCAAAAAGTAATTTTTTCTTATTTTTTTTAATTATGAAAAAAGTGTGAAATAACATGAGAAAAAGCTTATGCAAATAATGTTAATTTTTAAAAAGCAGAAGACAAAGCTACATAAATACCAAAACAACAAAAATTGCATCCTACTAGTTGATTTTTATGTACTTTTTATCATCCTCTTTACTTTTTCTATAGTTTCTAAACTTTAGATATAAAGCGTGGATTAATTTTAAAACATAAAAGTAATTTTAAATTTTTATACAAACTCTATCCATGCAATCGTTGCTATCAGCTGTGAGGGAAAGCAAAAGAACAACAAGCAATTTTATGTATTACTCTCACCTGAGGTAAAAAAGAAAAAAGAACACATTAAGCCCTGACCGGTGTGGCTCAGAGGGTTGGGTGTCGTCCCACAACAAGCCAAAAGGTCCCCAGTTCGATTCCCCAGCCAGGGTACATGCCTGGGTTGCGGGCCAGGTCCCTGGTTGGAGACAACTGGGGTCGTACAAGAGGCTGCTAGATGTTTCTCACCCCCCCTTCCCTTCCCTCTAAAAATAAATAAAATCTTTTAAAAAAAAATCAAGCCCACAGGTTCTTAGAAGGCAAGCGTCCATAAAATCAGCGCTGGTTTTTAGGTCCAGGCACCCGGCTCTTGACCTGGTCCCTTCAGAGTTGAGGCTGCAGGGGAAGGCAGAGGCCCTACTCACATCAGTCTGGAGATGGGCAGGAGCTTCTGAGTTGTCATTGATCCTCCGAACACTGTCATAGTGCTCTCCGTACCGATAAGCGATGTGTAGCTCCCGCACGTTGCTCTTATCCGTGCCCCGAATCTGGAAGGCAAAGAAGGGGGTGCCAACGAGGATCTGGGTGGTGGCAGCTCCGGGAGAGAGAAATTCCCCAGACTGCCCAGGAAGCCCGGTCAACAGGCTCTCCACGGAGTGACTGCAGACATAGCCGGGCGCAACCACGGCTGCTCTGACTTCTCTTCCCACCCGTGAGTGTGCGCTTCCATGGGCCTGGCATGGAAGCGCATGGGGATGAGTCCATCCGAAAGCACACATTCAAAACCCAGGGGCAGATGTCAGTGAAGGCAAACAGCCTCGAGTTCCAGGGCGTCACCACCTCCCGAGCTGTGCAGGCCTTCCAAGAGGGAAGGTCCACAGGCACATGCTGATTTGTTTGGGCCTGAAGCCCCACTTTCTATGTTGCAAATGTCTACATAGTTCGCAGAAGCATATATTCTATTTGTAACCAGAAAAAAAATATAGGTTTCAGTATCTCTACTGTTGTATGAGCCTGCTCATTATTAATGCAAGAGTTCTTACCCATGACAGCAGTGACCAAAGCAGTTTCAATTTTTAATTTTCATAAGATACTTTGTTGTGGTTGGGGGACATGGGAGAGATCCAGTGAACAGTTCCATTATACAGCAAACACATTTATTTTAAAACATATACTTTCAATGTTTAGCAATCCATGAAAGAGAATGCTATAAAAATGTATTTGAAAAAATTCTATACAGGATTATCTTCTACAACTACTTAGATAATTAAGAAACTAAAATAAGGTTATGTTATCGATGGAAGACAAAGCAAGCTATAGTTACTAAGCTGACACTGAGTACTTCCCTGTAAGAACAGGGTCATTATGCTGTATATTCAAATGATTTTGATGACTTCGGCTAAACAGTAATAATTCAATGACAAAAAGTTGGGACAGTGAAGAAGGTAACCATATTCTTGGTTCAAAGACCATCCTTAGAAACAGAGCATCTCACCAAAAATGACAGCTCTCCTTGGTGTCCGAACATTCAACAACACTGCCCCAAAGGGCACACACACATACTGTTTCCCTTCCTGTAAAATTCCTCACCAACCCATGGGGTACCTAATTTATTTTGCTGCCATTTTGTTAAAAGGACGTTATGCCAGACACAAGGGCTACATACTAGCATTTAGGTGACTTTCTGGAAAAAAGGAAAGAAACAAATCAGATTAGTGATTACAGGTGCTGGGGATGTGGGGTGGGGACTACTGACTGCAAAGGGGCATGAGGAAACTTTGGGGGGTAACGGAAATATTTTATATGTTGATAGTGATGGTGGTTACATGACTATATTTGTCCAAAATAAAAAAATGAACACCTGAAAAGGGTTAATTTTCTAATATGTTAATTAAATCTCTATAAACTCAACTTTATTTTTAATGAGCAAAGGTTGTGAATGAACACTAACAAAGGAAAACACATGCCGGTGGTATATGAAAAAAAAAAGGCCACAGTTGCCTTAATAATAATATACAGGGATACATAAATGTGTGTCTACATATACATGGACGTGTCTAACTGCGTGCAGATGTGTTTGCAGGGTGTATAAAAACATCATGACGCCTATCTTTCCAGCTACGCATGGAGGTTTTACAGCGAGGAGTACATGTGAATGACAGCAATACACACAGAAACATTCACAGCAACCATCTCTGGGGAATGTGACTCTGGGCGATTTTTATTTGCCTTTATTGGGTTTCTGAATTTTCAAATTTTTTTACAAGTCATACGTTTTACCTAATTAAAAAAAAAAGTTAGAACTGGAGGAGCAGTGGGAGGGCGAAGACTGACGGAAATCACACACGCAGCCTGCAGGAGTAGAGCTGCTCTGAATGCAAGGGGGGGACAAGGGGGTGGTGGCCTGTATACGCTTGCCACCCAACCTCTGACCTCCCACACAGAACGCTTGGTTTGATGGAGGGAGATTAGGTTAGTTTAGGGTACCGAAGCTACTTCACAACAAGGGAAGAAAGGAAGAGCTACACGGCTCAACAATGTGCTCTGCCATCCTACGGCACAAACTTCGCATTTGTTGTAAAGTCTTATCTGCTGTAGAAAAACCACTGGAACCATATACACAGCTGGGCCCGTCAGAGAAATGGAACTTGACATCCTAGGCCATGAAATAAGTTTTGTTGTTCAGAACACCCTGTTTAGCAATGGTTATTATAGTAAGTTTGGTCTGTTTCCCTCCACCTACAAAGCACAAGCAGACGTGTGGGACGAGGCGTGCTTCGGGAGTAAAGCTGTAATGCACTAATCCTTTATACTCTTGCTTAGGTATTTACAGGATTATCGACAGCATTTCTACATGAGGCTCCCTGCCCCCAAACTACCCAATTAACTGGATGCTGAATAATGTTTCTGGCATTTAAAGGTTTCTGAATTATACTCCAGGCTCCACGTGAACTTGGCACAGGCTAATCCCAAGCCACCGCAAGCTTCCGGCCTTTGGTTAGGCTCACAGTCCAAGTTACCCTATACAGTTCAATAGCACAGGTCATGCCCCACCATTTCGGACACCCCCAAAGCTGGCTTATAAAGAAGAGCTTAAGATAAACTCTTGAATAGGTGACCTACCTGCCACAATGGGGCATTAAGTTGATGAATCACCACATTCAACTGATGATTTCTTGCAAAGGCTACAATTGCATCATTGCCAGCAAAGGTACCGGGCTTTGCCAAACTGGCCACTACACGGAAATATGAGAGAGAGAGAGAGAGAGAAATGAAGTCTTTGTAACAGAAAAATCCAAATACAAACATGCTTTAGTACTTCAGCTCCAAATAATGAGAAACGAGGGTGTACATCTAAAAGTCCATTAGCTTTGTCGGAGTCCAGGAGGAGCATTTAGATGCTTGAACAGTATGTAGACTGGTACTCAAAAGTGCACCAATCATTCATAAAGAAAGGATTCATTTGCTTATTCCTCCGATAAATATTTACTGAATGTTTCCCATAGGCCTATCTCTATAAAAGACACAGGAAATGTAACAGCAAACAGTGATTATAACAGTTTGCATGAATGAATGCATACTACGTGTCAAGCACTGCTCTACGCCTCATGGGTTATCACTTTTAATCCTCAAAACAATCCCCTGAGAGGTATAATCATGCACACCATCTTACAGATGAGGGAACCACGGCAGAGAGTAATGTATAACTGTGCCCAAGGTCACAGGGCCAGTACATAGCAGAGCTGAGATTACACATCCCCGGCAGCCTGACTCCAAGATCCTAGCTTCTGGCCACTCCGTTACATAGCCTGTCACAGTCTGCCCTTGAGAAGTTTACAATCAATGGGGGGCAAACGAGAAAATAGGTACTGCTGATGTATAAGTGCTACAGGAAAGGGATGTACGGTGAAGAATTTGGCCTTGCCCAAAGAAAGGTCTGACTTTGTCCCTGGCTCCTAGGAGATAACCTCTAAATCCTTCAAATTTCCCAAGTGATAAGAATGTCTATGCTATTCACCGTGGGTTCCTCAACTCTGGCCATGTGATGTCAGCCAGAGCTGGGAACTAGGGAGCTAGGCAATCGATCAAGAATGCCCACATAATGAAACTCTGGACACCAAAGTTCAAGGGAGCTTCATGGCTGACAATTCTCTGTATCACACACAGACGCCTGGAGGATAATGCATCCTGAGGACAACAGAAGCTTCATGTTTGGAACCTTCCAGGCTCTGCCCTTTGGCTAATTTTGACCTATAGCCTTGCCATGTAATAAACTATAACTGAGTATAACAGCCTTCAGTGAGTTCTGTGAGTCCTTGTAGCAAATCATGGAACCTGAGAGTGGTGTGAGGAAACCCCAGACTTGCCGCTGGTGTCAGAAGTCAGGGGAGAGCTGTGCAAGACCGAGCCCGAAAACCTGCAGCTAAGCCAGGTCAGGAACGCAGGCCAGCAGAGCAGTGGGGACCCGGAGCTAAGGAGTTATCAGATAAGCTTCTGGGCTTAGACAACGAAGCTAATTCCCAAGCTAATGGGAATCAGCTAATGACAAGCAGAAGATAGAGACGCAGAAGAGAACTGTCGTTCCAGGCAGAGGAGAGAGGGAGAGAGACGAGGGGGTCAGGGAGATGAGCCTGTGGGAGCTCAGAAGGCTAAGACAGCAGGCTGGGGGATGAGGAGAGAGAAACAAGAAAACCACGGATCGCACAGCGCTCAAGAGTCTGGACTTCGCCCTGACGACAAGGGGCTGTAGATAGGGGAGAGATGTGTTAGATGTACATTTAGGTCGTTACTCCGCTGCAAAAAACAAACTGAATGGGTCAGCTGGCCAAGAGACCACTTGAAAGAGCACTGAAGAAATAGGGACAAATGACCAAACGACCACAGAGGCCTAATTTTATGAGGTGTCAGCAGGAGAGAAAAAATACTGAGGTAGACATGACAGGACTTAATGAATGACTGGGTATGAGGCGGGAGGGAGAGGGGACATTAAGAACATTCAGGATTCTGATCTGGGTATTTGTACAGTTGGAAAAAAGGTATTGCCGATTCTCCAAAGCCATGGTCTAAAGAAAAATAATAATCCTAAAAGATACAGAAAGAAGCAAGGGTAACCAACCAGGTCCTGAAAAGTTAAGTGAGCCATTCATTTATTCACTCGACAAGTATCTTATAAGTGCCTACCGAGGGCCAGGCGCTGCCATGTGGGGAAAGAGACACAGTTCCTGCCCCCAAGGGTCTCACAGTGTAACAAGGGAGACAGACATTAAAAACACAAAACTGTGATATGACTGATAATGTGGTAAGTCTAGTCTTTAAGTGACCCACAAACGGAAGGTGCAGACTACTGAATTTCTTTCCATTTCTGTTACGGCAATCCAAGCCACCTCTCACTTTGAAGCTCAAATTTTTTATGAAGCACCAAACAACAATTAGGAACGCACAGTGACATTTTAAGAAAGCATATTCCCATTGTGCATCTAAAGTACGTATCACGCTGGACACAAGTTCCTGGCCCTGTCACACCCCCAAATCTACCACATGACCTTCACTGAAGATGTTCAAAGTACAATTGCAAGTCACAAACTAAAAACTCACTTCATCCAAATTATTTTAATTGGATCAATGACACGATTCATTTTCTACAGCTACACTACAAAACCTGCCCCACATACCCACAGTTCATTTGTAGATTGCTGGCCATCTGGTTAACCGCGCCTGCGTGCTAGACAAAAAGCGATGCAGGGAGAGGGACCATCAGCTCATGACCGACAGCAGCTACTTGCGGGGAATCTTGTTGCTACGTCTCTTTTGCTGCTGGCGCTCAGTGATGAGTTCTTCCCTTGTGAGTTATGAATCACTGACGGCTGCCGTCTGTGCTGCTAGCAGTACAGCTTCCTGGCCATTCCCCAAACAGAAGCTTCAGGGTCGCCTTCGTCCGCCCCACCCCCTCCCTTCTGCCTCCACTGAGTCCTGGCGACTACAGTGCCAGCTGTGTGTTGGTCCGGACCCTACTCCTCACCCCCAGCAGCTGCCTTGGGGGAGACCCTCTTGCTCTTTCGTCTGGCCCACATGGAGGGCCTCCTAACCCCTCTCCCTTCTCAGTACCCCCCGTCTCTCTTGACACGGTCCCCAGAGCAGCCCTCCAAAGCACCGCAAATACTGCCTCTTTCCTGATAAGAGGCAGGTAAGGCTGTGACCCCTGCGATGAACATGTTACTGTGAGACATAAATATGTCAGCACCTAGCATAGTACGTCCTCAGTAAATTCTTGTCGAATTGAAGTTTAAAAGCTCATATCCATTTTCTTACTAGATTTGTGCCTATTAAGGAACTAATTAAAATCACAAAACAATATGCCTCAAATTAAACAGGATGTGTTTGGGGTTTTGGTGAGAAATTAAAATAACTTTACTGATTTTTCTGATTATAGAAGTAATATGTGATCACTTAAAATCAGAAAACTCTATAGCCCTGGCCAGGCAGCTGATTAGAGCGTCGTTCCAATACGTCAAGGTTACAGGTTCAATCTTTGGTCAGGGCATATACAAAAATCAACCAATGAATGCATAAATAAGTGGAACAACAAATCGATGTCTCTCTCTCTCTCTCTGCCCCCCTCTTTGTCTCCCTCCCTCCCTCCCCTGTATAATCAAAATATAAACATTTAAGAATTACAAAAATAAAATCAGAAAAACCTACAGATGATAATTTAAAATACACATAGACCCATCATCCCCAGATGGCTAACAGTTAGGAACTTATTTTAATTATATCATTCAATTTAATCTTCACCAAAAAAGCCTCTAATAGGCGCTATTATTATCTCCCCTTTAGAGAAGTTTAAAGAGGGTAAGTGGTTTCTGAAAATAAGTGGAGCCAAGAATAAACAACCACAAAATGTTAGTATCTTCCGAGAGTTTTTCTAGTGTGTTTCTCTGTGTGCATACCTTTTAAAAGTAGGACTAATCTATACACACTACTTTACAGCCTGCCCCCCAAGTCAATTAACATCATCATTTTTTTAAGGGCACACGCATCTAAACCTACTGAATCCCGACCGCCTGACAGGCTGCCTATTACAGAGCGGACAAGTCAGTACTTGTCGAATACATGCCATAGTTATGTTACCCAATCCCTGGCTCGGAGGGTGGGGAGGCCGATGGATTTGGTTACCCAGTGTATTACTCCTGGAGGATCCAGTGTCCCGTGGTGAACCTACCATGTTTCTCAAAGGGAATGTCATCTTCTACAAAGGGTTCAAAATCTTCCCGCTGCTTTATCATGAAGTCCACTGTCTCCTGTCGGTGCTTGAGATGATTTCGTGAGTGTCCCTCCAGTTGATCACCAAGGGCTCTGAAGAGGCAATTGCTATCAAAACAAAAACGCTGGTCAACACCTTTAAAAATTAATTTAGTTCATCTAAAACAACGATGCCTCACGCTAGGCCCTCCGCAGAAATCTTTCACACAGAGAAAAGAGAAAGCTTCAACCGACATTCCGTGATTCTTCCCAGATCTTGGGGAGGGCACGAGGGCAGGCGTCCAACTGCGTTACCTGTGTGAGAGGCGACAGACTAGGATGCTGTTCCCCACTTAACCGCGGGCTGGCTCAGAAAAGTCATTAAACATCCCTGGGCTTCGGTTGCTTCAACAAGTGAGGCCAGTGATAAACTCACTGCCTCAAGACAGGCTCCAGGCATTACAGGCCATTTCTCAAGGGCTCTGATTCCTAGATGCTCTTCCAAAATGGTAAATCATATCTGCTGCCTCTTTACTGAAATGTTTCACGACAGCTGCCCAGCTAACTAATCATTCACCGAACAGACAGTACCACAAAGACAATAATTTGTCAAGTTCCCAATACAAACAATCGAATTCAGCATCCTGTTGAACACAGAGAACACAGAGGGACTTGGATAGCGCGGGGGGCACTGCGCCATGCCACTTTCCCTCCTCCTGGGCTCCGCACCTCTCACCCAGGGAGCCACAGTGCTGTTGCTACTCCTGCCAAATGAAAACTTTAAACACGATTTTTATTTTGTTTCGTTTCTAAAATCAAAATGCTGCTAATAAACTGTAAGAGTTATCATCACTTTCAAATCCCTAGAAGGCTACTACAATAAAAGTCCAAACTATATCACAAACACAGAGCCAAGATACACAGAGTTTGAAAAAGACACGCACAACCCTGTATCCTTAGAGCTAGGGAAACAAGCCGCTCCAAAGCCAAAGAGTTACCCCATTTCACACCAAACTGTTTATCTTCCAAATGAAACCCTATGATACCCTAATTCCAAAATATAAACTTACCACTTCCAGCAGGACTTCAGATGTCAACGCATAAGAGAAAGAGGGGTTTTGTCGTTTTTCAACTCGGGAAAATGACTTTTCAATAGAAAGTTACAGAGGTAGGGGTCTCTTCAAATGTGTAAGGATTTATGCCTTTTTTTTTTTTTTTTGCAAGGGGAAGGAAAAATTTAAAGATGGCAGATTCTATAAACTAGATACCAAGAAGCTTTGCGTCCATCTGAGGCGAGATTCTAGAAGGGACTGGAGCACAGAGGCTGTTCGCTAGACTGAGGCGTCTGCTGCTAAGCCCAACAATGGCCGTCTTTCCTCAGCCATGGGGGGAAAGGCAATCAGTACAGCATTCTCGATTTTTGGCTTTTCTCTCAAACTTTTCTTAAAGCTTTAGCATCTGTCACCACTAGGTCTATTCCTTAATCTAGTCTAAGAGGTGTGACTTAGTCCAAAATTATATATTTAGTTATTTTACATTTAATATATCAAAAGTCACGGTGTTCTATAGAAAGTAACATGCTTTCTAAGAACTTTTAGTAACATGGGCAGATGCTCTCCACATTAGTCAAAAAAGTAGGTAAAAGCTACACTGCATGAGCTCAAACTTGTTGGTCTGCACGCTACACTCGAATGTACACAAAGAAAGAACACTGCCACTGCCACTTAAACATGTTTTACCATGTGCCAGGGACTGCTGTAAACGCTTTACATGTATTAACTGTGCTCAGCCCTCACAACTCTCAGCTGGGTACTATTACTAGGTACTATTACCCCCAGAGTAACTCGCTCAAGGTTGCATAACTAGTAGGTGGTGGACCCAGGATTCAAACCCAGGTGCCAGAATGTCAGCCGCAGTTACCCCTAGGTAGTAGAATTAGAAGTAAAGGTTAAATGATATATTATTTTAATACTTTTCTATATTTACCAAACTTTCCTGAGCTCACTAAAAAGTCAAAGTGAAACATCAAGAGACAAATCACTTCCTTCTCTGACAGCGGTGAGGAATGACACCGGAGATGTGAACCACCACTACAGCCAGCCTGAGTCCCCGCGGAAGCCCAGCGAGCTCGTGGGAATACGGCAGTCGCGGTCCAGAGGACAGCTAAGGGAGCCCACTGCTTCCTGCGTGCACACCCTCACCATCACACGCCGTGGGGCTTCTCAAACCCCGCACTGCTGACATTTGGGGGTAATTCTTGTTGTGGGGGTGTCCTGTTCACTGTGGAATGTTCAGGAGCATCCCTGGCCTCTACCGACTAGACACTGGCACCACCACCACCACCTCCCTCCCCACCAGTTCTGACAACCAAAAATGTCTCCAAACATTTGTTCCCCAGGGAAACAAAGTCACTCCTACTTGAGAACCATTGTGCTACTGGGATATACACAGAAAGGTCTTACATTTGCGTTCACAGAAACAACCAATTACACTAGTGGCAGGTAAGAGTTTAAAGGGCTCCATCGTTTGGTATGAGCCACTACTATAATACAGACATCAGAAAAATTCACAGGCTCCCAAGCTGCGGTAAGAGTCCACATGTGCAAAAAGGAGTGGGGACGGGGTTTGTTCCATTCTTTGAGGTCAGACTACAGCCAGAGAGCCGGGTACCATGCTGGTACTGCATTGTAAGAGAGAAACGTTCAGATGAAATGGTATTTTTTAAAAGATTTTATTTCTTTTTTAGAAAGAGAGGAAAGGAGGGAGAGAGGGAGAGAAACACTGATTGGCTGACTCTCACATGCACTCCCACTCCTACCCCCACCCCCAACCAAGGACCTGCAAGGTCACAAGCCAGTGCTCAACCCACTGAACCACATTTCACCAGCCAGGGTGAAATGATTTGGTTTTAAAATGCATAACTGGAAGAACATAAAGGACTACTATGTTTAGATGAAAGGTATGTTTTACTTGTACAATAATATAAAACTAAAACGCTGGAGCTACAGGAACACAGATTTTAGCAAATAAAAGGAAATTTTATTTCAGTTCTATGGACATAGCCTATGTAGGCTCAGGATCTTATAAATTTCTATTGGCAACCCTCAAGAATTGTGTACCTCTGTGTGGTACAATATGGTAGCCTCCAGCCGCATGTGACTACTGACACGTAAAATGTCGTTAATCCAAACTGAGGTGTGCCGTAAGTGTAAAGTACTAGATTTTTTAATAGTATTTTTTAAATATAAAATTTCACATTAAAATTTTGTATATTGGTTATATGCTGACATATTTTAGAGTGGCCTAAAACACATATTAAAATAGTTTCGCCTGTGTCTTCGTAGTTTTTTTAATGTGGCTACTGAAAAACTGTTAAATTACACACATGGCTTCCACTTCTGCTGGGCAATGCTGCTCTAGATCACACTTCTCAAAGTGTGGTGCCTGACTAGCTACACCAGCATGCCCCGCGAACCTGTCCAAAATGAGCTTTCTGGAGCCACGCCAGGCCTACCAAATCAGACACTCTGGGCTAGGGCGCAGGAACCTAGTTGCTCCAAGTGTTTCAAGCAGCCCTCCAGGTGACTCTGCTGCATGCTAAAGTTTGAGAAACACTAGTCTAAAATCCAAACTCTAATAAGTCAGTGATTTTCGATGATGGTTGCGCATACAAATCACCTTTGGACCTTTTAAAAAATTATCAATAAGTAGGCTGCACTGCCTGAGATTCTGGTGTAGCTGATCTAAGGGAGAGCCCAGGCCCTACACTGCTCCCAAAGTTCCCCCAGGTGATTCTACTGTGTCACCAGGGTTGAAAACCACTGTGCTGGACCCAAAAGATGGGGCTGCTGTACAGATGATACAGGTAACTAATGGACAGGCAAGAGGATGTGTGAGTGCCCTTCCATCACCAAGATCTTACAATTATAAAAACAAAATTAAAAAAAAAAACAACTTATTTTGAGAAAGAGCTAAATGGCTAAAATTAGTGATTCTTTAATGTTTTCATTTTAGAACACTACTAATTAGTTATGTAATTTAGGGGCACATTTAGTAAGACACAACTGGACATAATTCACAGGATGCTAATGCTGCTTGTACTACCTAATGCAATTAGAGATTCTTTTCACACTATACCCAATGATGCTTTTAAAGACAACATCAAGGTTAAAGTACTTCTTTCTTGTTTTGAAACTGCATCCAGTTTATGTGGGTCCACCTTTCAGACACCATAACAAATATGAAAATGGCCCACGATGCATTACAAAACCATATAAAGAGTTCCCTGAATAATCTATGCAAAACTGACTCAACTCATGGGAACATTAGACTCAGAGGATGCCAGCTAATTTATCCCCAAGCACCCAGAGGTTCCTGAGTGCTACAAGGACCATACCACCAACAATGGATATGCCTACACAGCAAGATGCCCTCTCAGGCTTCCCGACATTGTAACCAGACCAGAATGGAAAGATGGAAGAATGAAGGCTGTCAACTATTTTTTTACATTTTTAAATTATATAGTTATTTTTATAACTTTATCATATTTCCCCAAAGAGCACTCAATAAATATTAATAAAAGCAGGTGCTGGCACCTGCTAGCCCCCCACCACATACACAGGGAACCATCCGCGGCAGTGACCAAGCCCATTATCACATACGCAAAAGCACCGTCCATCTCATAGAAACCGTGGGAAGAGTGGGTTAGCTTCATGGAGCCCACACAAGAGGAATTATCACTTTATCTAACACTGTCCAAAGAATAAAGACCTCAGAAGTGAGAAATACGAGCATTCAGTCAAGTTAACCTCTGGCCTCTACAGCCTCATTGCCCCCGACTTCTAACACGTACCCTGCACTCCTGTCATCCTAAACAGCTTGTAGGTCTCTTAAAAATAATGTGCTCTGGTGCCTTTACATATATGACCCCCGATCCTGGAATATTCTCCTGGCACATTCCTAGTGGTCCTTCACGACCCAGTCTGCACACGACCTCCTCTGAGAGGCGTCTAGCCCAGTGTACGTTTCAAGGAGAATTTGCTGACTGAATGAGAATTTGCTGAATGAATGAGAAGGCCGCCCTGACCACCTCCGGGAGCGCCGGTCGCTTCCTTCTCAGCAGCGCTACTGTAATCACTCATTGTTAAGACCGGATCAGGCTTTATTTTAATTATTTATATAACCCATTCTCAAAGTGTGGCCCAGCTTGGGGGTCAAGTATCTCTGATATCTATGAATTCAACATTAAGATGCTGTTTATCTTTTTCACTTTCACTCCCTCCCGAGTGTTACGGTGGACTTTTCCAGAAGCCCCCTGATATATGAGGTTGTCACTCTGAGAACTAATGCAATGTGTCTGTGTAGTCTTGTTTTAATTTTTTCTCTTTTCCTTTCTACTACAGTAAACATCGCTAGCTATAACCCACTTAAACAAAAGCTCTTTGGAGTCCCCACGAATTTTTAAGTGTAAAGGGGTCCTAAGACCAAAATGTCTGAGACCCACTGTTATGTTTCTCTCTTATCAGACTATGAATCCGGTGAGTACCCTGGTCATCAGTGTAGTCCCAGCTCCTTGCTTAACCAATGTTTGCTGAATTAACCACACAAGTATGCTCTCTTTGTGGGGTGGGTAAAGAGGAACCACCCCAGAAGTTTCCCATCGCATTAGGATAGCTCCCTCAGGATCTCACAACTCCCCACGGCGTGATTCCTGCTCACGAGCGACCTTCTGTGCAGTATTTCAGTTTCCTGGGCACCCGAACATTGAGAATACCATACCCACTACAGCAGGAAACAGCCCCACCCCGATCCCCCTATAAAGGATTCAGCTGCTGCTTTGATTTATACAGCACTCCCTCGTGCTTTTGAGTTTGATTAAAATAAGGCCCAGAATAGTTAATAAACTTTATACCTGAAAAAATCAAAGTACTCGTGAAAAGTAAGACCCAGCAAAACAAGTCTTTAACTGCAGTGACTCCACTAAGAAAATGCCGCTTTGAGAGGCCCTGCTGAGGGTCCAGCTGGCCTCCCTCTATGACATTTCTACCATCCATCCATTCATTCATTTATTCATTCATTCATTCAACAAAAATGCACTGAATGCCTCCAGGTACTCGGCACGGTACTGTGGTGAATAAAATAAAATCAAACTCTAGATCCAATCAGCCTGAAGCACTGAGCAGATGTAGGAAAGATGGGAAAGGTAAATCAGGGCCAGTTCATAAAAGTCTGGATTAATTACTGTTCTCCTCCGCCCGCCCTCGCCCCGCCTCCCATGCTCCTGTCTCCACATCCCCTTTCCTGGAGCCGTTTTTCCTTCCTTTCTCCCATTCTCTTCCTCTCACCCGTTTATTTAGCCCTAAAGAGGCTGGACCTCGATTCCATTCCAAACCCCAAGGAAGCTTGAGTAAGCAGGCACCTTTGCTTACAGAGAAGCTGAGGCCCATGGAAACAAGAAGTAAAGAAGATGCCTTCAGCCAACGACAGGCCCTCACAGACCTAATTTCCCAAAGGGAGCAGGGGGACCCAAAAGTAAGGATTCAAAGAAGACAAAGTGTCATACCAAGCGGAGCCTCTATTTGACCGTCACTACGTCTGCTCTACGCGCCGTCCCACTCTTCAAGGGACTGGCTGCATCTCATCCCTGCAGGTCGCGGCTTAAATGTCACCTTTCAAAGAGGATTTCCTGCACACCGATCTAAAGGGCACCTGCTGCGGTCGGTATTCTCTCTCCGCACCACTTCAGCTTCCTCGCGGCCTTTGCCATAACGATTACGGGGGGGCACGTGGGATTACTCGAGCGTCTCCGGGAAAGGGCGCCGCCGCCTCGCCCGCCGCTGGACCCCCTGCCCTGGGGAGCGGCGGGCTCGCGGGTCCGCCTGAATGAGTGAGCGGACGAGAGCGGGCGACGGTCGCCAAGCCCAGCGCATCCCCCGGCGCCGCCCCCCGCTCTCCCGGGCCCGCCTCACCCGTCCCCCGGCACCTCCCGCAGCTTCAGCCCCAGGGCCTGCAGCTGGTTGGCGAAGCTCACGAACTCCTCCTCGCAGCCGCCGCCGCCGCCGGACTCGGGCCGGTTCCGCCGCTCCTTGGCCAGAGCCCGGCGCGCCGCCCGCTCGTCCCGCTTGCGCTCGGCCTCGGCTTTCCGGCCGCCGCTGCCCGGTCGGCTCTTCGCCGCCTGCTTTCGGGACATGGCCTTGGCCCCGCGGCCCGCAGCGGCAGGAGGAAAAGCCGCAGGACCGCGGGGCGGCCCGCTCAGGTGCACAGAAGGGGAAGAGCAGGGGCCGACGGAGCCCGGTGACGGCGACGCTATCACCACGGCTGCGCCGACACCAGGCACTCGGATCCCATGACCCAACCCCGCCCCCTCCGCGCAGCTTGATGGTCAGGCGCCATAGAGATCCCTCCAGGGAGGGCTAGAGAGGCACGTGTCTTTGTTCCCTCTGCTCTTCCCCCTAGCGGTGGGTGGTAGTACTCTAAGTGAGGAGCCGGTGAGTCCAGACCACAAAGCAGGAGAAACACATACAAAAGCAAGAGCGGAATGAGAGCAGCGGCAGAAGTGAGGAAAGAAAGGAAACTAAAACATTTTAACTCTAGCTGTGAACCTACAGTTAGGATAGGCGTTTTCATATTCTTGTTTAATTATCCCAAGTTACAGGAACCTGAGAGGTTAACAAAGTTCAGGAATATCACACAGCTCAGAAGCAGGGCTTTGCCCTGGTTCTAAAAGCCATACGCTTTATTTAACCCGCGCTTCTCAGCCTCTCTGCTTTCCCTCATAACTCAAGGGAGAGGTAGCCCTTGTCCAAAACTGCTGGCTCCCCTGGACATCTTGATTCCACCCAGGGTGACCAGCCTGGGTTTGCCTGGACTAAGGGTCTTCCTGGGACACAGGCATTCCAGGATAGTTGGTCACTCTATTTCACACCCACCTACACTGGAAGCTGACTCCATCGGTAATGGCCTCTTCTCCCTCAGCCAAGCCTCGCTTTCTTAACTGTCTCTTCCCATCGTGATGACACTGACTCGTCCTCTTGGCCATGTAAGCAATCTCTGTCACCATCCCTAGAAATGTTCCTGATGTTGTCTGCCCTGAATAATCTCATTTTCTCACTCCACTTATAAATTCCCCTTTGGCAAAAAGCCTCCACTTCCTCAGCTTTGATTTATAGCATTTGTATTTATCTTTGACACGTAAATTACTCTCATGTTAGGCCTGTGCTAGGTGCCAGGTGTAACACTGAACCAAAGAGACAGGGCAATTGTCCTCAGGAAGCCCACATTCTAATGGGACATAGAGCCAAGGACACAGCAGTCACAATAATACCCCATGACAAATGCTATCAAGGAGGAGTGAACAATGCAACAAGGCTTCCCAGAAGAGCTGAATTCTGAGCAGGAGCTTAAAGGATGAATAGGACTTGGGCAGACTAAGACATTTCAGAGCAAAGGGCACATGGAAGGGTTTTACTCCAAGTCCTTAAAGCCATGGGGAATCCTTGAAGGTTTTTAATCAGGAAACTGACACGATTGAGTTAATGTTTAGAGGGGAGAATGGGTTAAAAGTGGGATGCCAGACAGGAGGCTCCTCTCCATGTCCAAAGACAGGTGATGGTGCTGGTAGTTGCAGGGACTGGGGTGAAGGGAGAGAGAAATAGACTGAAAAGGTAGATTCACATGTTAGTAAAAATTTATGAAACGAAATTGTTGTGAGATGTGTTACATGCCGCACTGAAGTTCCTGCAATTCTTTCCCTACAGATCCTGCTTTGATTCTCAGGAAGAGCATGAATTGTGTCTGGCTCTGACTTTTCTTGCAGACATTCCAAGGCCTGCACCAGCCCTCTGCTTGGATTTAGTGAAGCCGGGAGGCAGCGCTAGGAGTGGAAAACCCTGCACAGGATGGCAGCGCCCCAGATTCTGGTCCAGGCCTGTGACTGACTGACTCCATGATCTTGGGTTAGTTGCTTAACCTCCCCAGTTTCCTGTTCCTCACCTGGAAAATGGGAGTAACAACAACGAAGGCCAAATACAATAGTAAAGATAATGGCAAACTTTTATGGTGTTTACGATGTACCAGGCACTGTTCTAATTGCTTGACAAACACTATCTTGTTCATCATTACAGCAGCCCAATGAAATATGTATTATTCTTAATTTCTGCTTTATAGAGGAGAAAACTGAGGCACAGAGAGGTTAAGTAACTTTCCCAAAGTCACGTGGCTAGCAAGAAGCAGAGCCAGGATTTGAAGCCAGGCCATCTGGCTCCAGAGTATACGCTCTTGACCACTGTATTACATTACACATGTAATTGGTTATAAACTGCAAAGAACTCTACATCGTACGTGAATTTGTTTCATTATTAACTCTTATATGCTCCCCATATTTGTCACCGATACAGTCTTTCCACTATCCCTGTTGCCCCATATCACTATCGCCTGATTTTCTGTTTGCCTTCCTTTGTGTTAGAGCAGATGACGAAGATTCAGAGCCTGGCAGGCCTGCATTTCCACCCTAATTTCACATTCGGTGAGTTGCTTAACTTCTGAACCTCAGTTTTTGATTCTGCAAAATGACTACGATGATATAAGAATGGGTGGGAGAGTTGTAAAGATTAAATAAAAATGCAAAACCCCAGACCCCCAGTAACTAGCAACTTAATGAAGTTCTTTGAATCGTTCCACCGGCTGTGGAAGGTTTGGGAGCTCAGGGGTAAACATTGCCACTGCAGACTTCAGAAACCAGGGGAGAAGGGCTTATCACCATGAAACTGGAAATGCAGAATATATGAAAGTAGTGACGAATGCAAATGCTTGCCCTTCTTGGAGACGTCTTTTCTTGCAGAAGCCCTCAGCTTGTCGACCCATGCCTGGAATTTTTAGTGAGCTGGTTCCTCCCAGCAGAACTGTGTGTTGGACCCTGTCTCTCTTTGAGTGCAAATCAATACTACTAATAAATCAGACCTAAAGGCCAAAGCAGAGGAGCATGTGAATTAACTGGATGCTCTACCGACTTCACCAGAGTTAATTTTTAAAAATCATCGAACCTCATTGTGTGACATTTAGTACAAATTGGTTAAAGAAAAAAAGGTGACTAAAAGAATTTTAGTGAAGAAATGCAGCTTCAGGACTTGCAAGAACATATCATCAAAGGTACAGGAGAATGAGAAGTCACACACTGCTATTGGGAGGTACACTAGTCTAGCCACTTTGCAGGGCAATTTGGGCAGTCTCTGGTGACATTCTAGAAGCCCAGTGACCCAGAAGTACCATTTCTCATTATCTATCCTAAAAATCTTGTATACATGCAGTCGGAGGTATGTCCAAGGATGTTTAAGGCCTAATGGTGTATAAAATAAGTAATCTAAAGCAATGCGAATATCCAACAATAGGAAAATGGCTTCTTAAATTATGAACCAACCATTTATTAAGTAGCTGCAACAGTTTAAAAGGATAAGGTGGAGGGGAAATGAGGTTGGTCTACATGAACTACGTGGACAGCTTCCCTAGACACGTGGGTGAATGGAAAAGCATTTGGCAGAGTAAGCTGTTCCAGGCAACCTTTATGCAAAACGGAACAACAACATAAAGCAGAAGAACTGTATGTTTTCTACAGGTATATATGTGCACTTAAATATGCAGAAAATGGTCTGGAAAGATAAAGCCCAAATTGATAAGAGTAAGGAGGGAGGAAAGCATGAATGTGATCTTTTCTTTACATGTAATTCTTTTTAGTGAGGGCCAGATAATTGTGTATTATGTATATAATTGATAAAAATTATTTTAATGGACTAACAGTCTATCCCTTCCTTCAAATCGAAGCCCTATAGCCTTCTTTGGAGGACCTGCTTTGTCAGCTGACTTGAATTTATAATAAGCATATTGCTTTTCCTGAGAAGTGGCTATTACAGCCCGTATTAGACTCAGTGGCCAAAGGACCTTCTCCTTGCATGAGAGCCATTTCAGCCACAGCAGCTCTTGCCAAATAACAGAAGAAATAGGCATGGGCTCTTCCCTCACCATTTATGTTCCTCAGGCAATAGAAGCTTTACCAAATTCCCACCACACTCAGCATCTTTCTGCAAGCTGACTTCTTATGAAATCCCATTCCTAACCTCTCCCCACATCACTCTCTCTCACTATAATAATCCCAACCCTGCAACTCACCTCCCTCTGCCTTTGAGACATCTCATGACAGTTTGACTTAGACTTTGACCAAATACTGACGCCTAGAGCTAACTTAAGGAAACTCCTATGATGAATGCTGAGCTCTCGTGATTCACTGATGGTTCCTATTTAAGATGAAGGGAAATATTGCCCTGGGTTCGCTATTATAGCTTCTTTCTAGGTGGTCAAAGTAGCTCCACTGCCGACGGCCGCTTCAGCGTAACAGGCTGAACTCCACGCCTTGACTGGGGCTCACACTTGAGCGAACAGTAAAACTGCAAACATTGACTCAGACTTTGGGGTTGTTCACGATTTTGGTATGATCTAGAAACAGAGAGGGTTTCTTAGCTCTGGAGGACCTCACTAAGAATGGAGTCTTTGTTAATAAATTACCAGTCTCGATCCAGCTTCTTTATGCCTCGGCCATTATCAAAGTTCCTGGACACTCAAAATTAGACTCAGAAGAAGGTAAAAGCAGCAGTTTGGCTGATCCAGCAGCGAGGACTGCTGCCTTAAAATCTGTCAAACCCAAGGCCCTTGTAACCAACATTAATTACTTCCCGAAGGAATATGTAACACTCGCTACCAAGGATGCTCAGTCTAGGGCACCCTACAAGGTAAAACTTCAGTGGACTGATGATGGTTGTAGCCTCAGTCCACTGACTGATTTATGGTATGGCCCGCATAAGATACCTGTCCTGCCAGGGACCATGAAAAGACCCCTGATAGAAACAGCTCATCAGATGACCCCCTGGGCAGCTGATAAACTGGTAAGTTTCATGGAATGATACCTGTGGGGAGAGAGTTCAAGGGCCACCGACGAGGCACGATTGACTTGTACTGTATGTATTTGTACTGTAAGTGTAATCAATCCAGAAAAGACGATCCACGCAGCCCCTGGACATCCTGACCTGCCTACAGGACCTTTCAAAGCATGGCAAATAGATTTCATCCAGCCGCCCCTAAAGTTGTAAATTTGTTCTTGTTACGGTTTGCATGTTTTCTCACTGGGTTGAAGCATTCCTTTGCTGACAAGCCATTGTTTGGGCAGTTGCAAAAGTATTATTAGAAAAATCATAGCCACCCGGGGCATAACCCTCAGAGCCACACAGTGACTGAGGAAGGCATTGGGGTGGCAAAGGTAGGTTTACAGTTGTGAGTATGCAAGACACACAGTTTATTCTTGTATTATTACTTCTTAATTAATTGTCACGCTGTTTATTATTATTGTTATTAACCTCCTCATGCCCACCCCTGTATGTCACTGGCCATGTGATGAAACAAGCCTGTGAGGTTTGGCCTGTTTTACAGCATTTTCACTGTGCTTATCTCCCTCAGTCCTCAAACCTGATAGAACAAACAGCGTTATTAAAACTCAATTGGAAAAATTTGTGGAGACCTTCGAATTAGCTTGGCCTAAAGCACCTCCTCTGGTTCTTTTGAACCTGAGAGCTGCGCCCTTTGGAAAACACAAACCAACACTATTTGAAATAATTACCAACTGACCCATGCCTTCGGTCCTCCTTGTTTTTGTATTCAGCTAATTAAAGGAGACGCGCTTCATTATTGCAAAGGGATAATCAGGGCCCTAGACAAAAACCATATCCCAGTAGAACAGTTTTCTACAGTGTGCTCCCAGGAGGCCAGATAACAAACATCTCAGTACACACCAGGTGATTTTTGTCTGCTGCAAAAGACATGTTCAGAAATAGTCTTTGCAACCTCAATGGAAAAGACCACCTCAGGCACTCTTAACTAATGCTTGTGTCACAAACCTTAACAGTGTGGATCCTTGGATTCATGCTTCTCATTTAAAGAAAGCTCCACCTGGACCTCTGAACTGACCGGAGAGTTAAAATTAAAACTAACTAGGAGGTCAAGCAGATGACATCTGGTGTTGACAGCCGTCCTGAGATTGGGGACCGTGTACCCTACTCTGACCTTATCACTGATCCTCTTCATGATAGACCTGCTCTACCATGTTGATAAATTTACTGAGCCTCTTAGGTACCTAATAATTCAACATTCTTGACAATGTCCCGTTGACCAAGGCCTATAAGCTTGTCCACGAGGCTGTGGGGTATTACGGTTCATTGCTCTTCTCAGGCCGATGGCCTTGCTAAGGAAGGTGCACTTAGTTAGCCGGTGGTTTGGGAATATCGCTTAACGACTTCCTGTGTTATGTATGAACTGGTGACTGGACAGTGCTTTGTTCCAAACCTGTTGAATCTTAGCTTGGAGGCTTTTCCCTCCCTGTGGGCAATTCTGTTGGCAAATGGGAAAATAATGTTCTAAGTGGACTATTCCCAAAATAGAGCCACTGGGAAAAAAATCTCTTTGAATGCTGGGTGTGTCTCCAAACAGCATAATCATCCAGACCCAATGACACCTGTCACCGATTTCTCCCTGGTCCCCAGGGCTACTGCAGGTTTCAAGTCCAGCCTTGAAACTACAATGTAAGACTATTTGAATGGGTCTCTATACCTTGTTTTTTGGGGGCCGATAGCCTTTCTCAAAAGACCTACTCATCTAACATTCCACCCCCCTGTATACTCTCCCCCTTTCCTTGGCCTCCAGCATCGGATGAATGGCTGACCCAAAACTGTAAGAGATGTCATCTCAACCATCTGTGTCAAGCTTCTTGTCACACCAGGTCCAGATGATTACAGCTGGCCCTGGGTGGGGCCGGGTGTGGGAACGACAATGACTGCACTCGTCCTCCGCTAGAATGTATTCCTAAGTCCATACCCTGATAGACTCTTGGCCATGAACCCTGTGCCCCTTCTGGTCCCACTCTCATGATTACATGTGTTTACAAAGGAGAACCGCAGGCTTACAAGTGCCTAGACAGTTGGGGTATGGCAGTACTACGTCTTTTGGGCTACCATGGCATTCCATTTCAAGTCTTTGTTTAAAAAAAAAACACCTACAGTCTCATATGTCTAAACAAGACTTGACAACCCTCTTTTCACACCCTACCTACTCTTCATTGATTATCATTGCCAAAAGATTTGTTCCTTGGATCGGTGTGATCCATAATGACCTACTGACAAAGAATTTATCCTCAGCCATAGCTGTGTTAGCAAACTCCACTGCTCAAGTCTTGCATCAGCAGCAAGGATCCTTGGGTCCTCTAGCAAAGACTATTATAGATAATCAGGTAACACTTGCTTGTCTTCTTGATGAACAAGGCAATATTGACACCACCTCCTATTGTACCTGGATCAATACTTCTGATGAAAATGAATTTGACCTGGAGAAAATTAGAAAAATAGCACAGGGCATCTCCCATTCAAAGTCTTTGAATGACACTCCCTGGTTCCTTGTAAGTATTTTCAGTTGGCTTCCTTCAGGTATGGGCAGGCGCTTGGTTAAGATCAGGACTTCAAACGTGATCAATGGTTGTTATTGAAATTTTGCTACATGTACCTCAGTTTGAACTTTTTATGCTATCGCTCACTTAGCCCTTCTCCAGAAACTCTACAGCCGCTAAGCTCATGGTCTCTGAACAGGTTGGAACGACCCGTTCCAACTAAACTTACTCACCTGGATCTTTAGTGGCTTAATAAAGTTCCCAGATGAGAAAATTGCCTGAGAGCCATTTCCTGACTGCCTCCATGTTTCTCAGGTGTGCTTAATGCCAATGATATTGATTCTTTGAAATAACCATTAGAGAATGAAAACTCCCCCTGACATGGGACATGACTTTCTGGGATAGGTTCATCCCAGCAATGCAGGATTAAGCAACTCTATGGTTAATCAGTGATGCTTCTAGAGAAAGAGCTCGACCAAAAGAGACAAATGTGAAAGGCACAATAAAATGGAGGCACTGAGGTCAAGGGTTTTCAAATGAAGCTGACAGGCCATTAAGGAGGTGGACCTTATGCAGGTCCTCACAGGGTGAAATCATGAACTTTTGAACCGGGCCAAAGCCCAGGTAGCTTAAGGTCTCTACAAAAACATCTGAAACTTGCTACAGGAATGAACATTTGCTTATTGATGGCCTTAGAAGTCACTTCTGTTTAGCCAAGACTAGCTTTCTGCTGCCAAAACCAATCAAAACTCTTTGTAAGCCATTTATGCAAACTTTGGGGGTTTTATTTTTCTTCTAAAAATTCCTGACTTTTGCTCCTTAGTGGGCACTATTTGGGTTGCTACTCATATCTGTGTACCCTAAATTGCAATTCTTTGAGTCCAAGTAAATGTTTTTGCTTGATTATTGCCTTCTGACAATTTTAAGTTGACATAGCCTTAAGAGTCCTTGGCGTCTTGCTCTCTTGCCTCTCTCACCCTATTACCCTCAGATGAGTCTTGTTTTATTGTCAATTTGCTCTTCCTGTGAGGACGGGACTTTCAAAACGAAATTAAATATCAACTTAGGCGTGTCCAAACTGTCACAGTTTACGTGATACTAGAATTTGAATGAATGATATGTCACTCTATTTAATGGGCAGAGGGGACGTATGAAGACATCACATACTCAGGCCAAAGATCATCACCTCACCCCACACCCAGTCCCACTCCACAAGTTCACTTGGACAAAGTGGGTGTTCTGTACAGATGGCTGACTGCTGGAGGCTCTGAGAAGGACAAGTTCAGGGTGAGAGTGTCTAGTACCAAAGCCAAGCCTTTGATGTCATTATTTGTACTTAATATTCTAAAAATGCAACATGGTTTCATTATCTTCTGTGACAGTCTCCTAGTAGGTCACAGAGAAGAATGTTATCAACAAGTCTTGACCTAGCCGGTGTGGCTCAGTGGATTAAGCGTCATCCTGTGAATCAAAGGGTCACCGGTTCGATTCCCAGTCAGGGCACATACCTGGGTCACGGGCCAGGTCCCCAGTGGGGTGTGCCTGAGAGGCAACCACACACTGATGTTTCTCTCCCTCTCTTTCTCCTTCCCTTCCCCTCTCTCTAAAAATAAGTAAATAAAATCTTTTTTTTTTTAAAGCCTGTCTTCTCTATCTCTCTCTCCCCGCCCCCCTCAGTTATTCTGTGTTTCTGTCTCTGTCGTTGTTGTTGTTCTTGTGCATGTGTGTGTGTGTGTTTGCACATGAACACACACAGAGCTTTGTCACCATTTGTCTCTTTTTCCATTTATGGCTCTTGCTGGTGGTGGCGGCTGGTCCTACTGTGCGCCTCCGTCTGCTCTGCTCTCCCTCTCGGACTTCGCCCTCCTTCTCGGGGTTTCCAGCACCCCTTTTGTCTCAGCCACCTAGCATATGGTGGGCCAAAACGGAGAGGGTTTGGAGTGTTCAGATTGAACCGAGTCCAGATCCTACCTCTGTTGCTTACCACCTGCGTGGCCAAGCGTCTTTCCCACAGCCTTTCCGAGCTCTGGTTTCCTCATCTGAAAAGCAGCAGCGGCCATGACTCCAACTGAGAATTGTTCTGAGGCGCGGGTACCACGGCCCTTGGTCCGATAAATACGGGCTCCTTCCACCGCTCTCCCTCACTTCTCTTTTTCATCTAGCTCACCGCTGTCCCTTCTCTCCACGTTACCTTAAAGGCTATAACGCTGAAATATGTTACACGTAAGAATCACTTATATATGTAAAATGAACAGTTTCATATCCTCCCTTGTTACTTTTTCTGGCCACCAAATAGAACATTTTACACTGCTCTCTGGGGTCATAAAAGGCATCAGTTCCTATTTTCACGTGACTCTCACTTGATTTTTCCATTTCATCAATGGCCCTTGATTGGGGGGAAAGGTCATGGGGTGTGGGCAGGGGAGGCTCCTGTTCCCGGCCTGGGCACTCATGCTCATTCAGTGACTTGGCTAGTCTTTGAGCTACAGGACTTATCTTTGCATCTCCATAACATTTTCTTTGTTTGGTGCCCGTTGTTACAATCACCTCTCTGGGTAAATGAGCAGGTAGCGCACCCTCCGCGCCTGCGCCAGGACCCCGCCCTGCCGCACAGACTTGCCGACCGGACAGCTGAACGGAAGGGGAGCCTTCTGCTCACAAGGGGGCAGCAGAAAGACCATGTGCTCTCTTTCAAACGCTCACCTGGAAATTCTTCTGGTATGAAAAATGTAATGTGCTAGTGGTGGAAAATTTAAAAAGACGTTAAAGAATTAAAAAAAGGAAAAAAGTAGTCATCATCCCACTCTCAGAGGTAGCGACTGTCATTTTGGTGGGTTAGGTCGAACGATAGGAGGTGGCTGTTATTTGGCCATTTTAACCTGCAAAAGTGATCATTTCATGTGATTTGACCCAATTATTTTCTCCCACCTTTTCACTACAATGAACGTAAATGCATTTTTAAATACAACATTGAGGTAGGCTTCTATGTGTATGTGTGCGTTGTCTTTAATGCCTGCCCTTTTAAATAAAGTATTAATGATTACAAATATGTATAAAGAGTAATGTCCTAGACACATAGTCTACGTAATAGTTTCCTTGGGAAATAAGATGTCACACAAACAACTGAAGCCCCCTGTACACCCTGCCCCAGCAGGCACCCCTCCCTATCACCTTGAGGTAACCAGCCTCATAAATTTGGCACTTATCATATGTAGGTTTGTACTACGACACAATAGGCGAGATTGTTTATCATTTTTAATTTTATGTAAATGACTCCAAAGTGGATATATCATTCTAGGATGTTATTGCTTGTTAAACGTTGTATTTTTAAATATCTACCCAAGCTGGCCCATGTGGCCTTTGTTTACTTGTTTTCAGTTTTTGGTTATTAAATATTCAGGTTTGCTGTCAGCCTTTCTCCACTAGACTCAGTTCCTTCATGCCGGGGACTCTGTCAGTTATCAATGGCTTGAGAGGCTCCAGGAGGGGTGTCCAGTGGAGCAGATGAGAGCAGGCAGTGAGAGAGCGAGAACCACTATGTTAGAAAACCAAGTGCAGGCTCCTCGCCTGGGCACCCAAGGCAGAGAGCACCGATGAGAAGAAGGGTCTCGTGTCTGGGAGAAGCAAATATCAAGGTTGGACACTTCATCATGGTGTCACCTCTTTGGTGCCCAATGTAGGGGGCTAGGGCATCTCATCCAGAACTGCAGGGGAGGGGCAAGAGCATGGGGAAAGCTTCTAAATTGTCCTAAGCCCATCCCTGGAAGATGAGTCGACCCCTTTCCCCATGGTCACCAAAACTCACATTTTCAGATAAAGGCATTAACATATTCTTCGGATCTTTTTCTTATATTTACGTCCAAGCTTTTCAGACAATTAAAGTTCATGGTTGGTAAGACATGGCATGGCTGGAGCCTTAAAACACAGACGACCAAAAAAAAAAAATCCCTTTAGTAGTCAAATCTCCCTAACTCTGAGGAGTTTCAAATATACCCGTAAACTGAGCTGCAAAACACAGGGACGACAGCCAAGGACAGCAGCAGGGAGGCAGCGTACTGGCAGGGGTTCTGGGCTCTGGAATCAGAGTTGGGTTAGAGTCCTGACTCTGCCACTTCCTGAACGTGTGATCCTGGACGAGTTAGCTAACTCCATTCCATTTCTGTCCCTTTACCTGCGAACTGGAGATCCTAACGCCCACCCTGCAAGTTGATGGGTTTAAACTGCCTGGTTTACTGCCTGGTGCACATTCTATAAATGCGAGCAACTTTTATGAGCAGGCTGGTGTGGCCAGGAACTACCTTTGACTAATGAAGCTAACCCACGTGATCGTTGAGCAAGAATGAAAACACCTCATGGTTACAAAAAACCAGAATTTCCCCATCACTGCCATCCTGTACAGCAGCTGGAAATCACTGTTCATAGTCCTTCTCAAGAATATGTCTGTCCTTCGAAGAAGGTATATGGCTGACATCCCAGGAAACTGCCTTTGGTTCTGTGTTCACTTCTGGTCTTTGGAAAGATGGAGGGAGGAATAGGGCATGCATCAGCAAAGTTCAGGAGAGGCTCAGACCTAGAGATGAGATCTTTCAAGTAAAGTAGAATGTTTCAAGTTCCTGTGAAACTTCCAGATGCAAAAGCACAAACTCAAAAGCATCCTGAAAGGAGATGAAACCTGGAGGTTTCACCACATCAGGCAAGCATGGCAAAGAGCTCGCTCGCTCTCTCTCTCCCCCTCCCTCTCTCTCTCTGTTCAGTTAGAAGAAAAAAGAATTGGGGTCAAAAGGACCCATTTTGGGGTAGGTCTATTCAAAGAAAGGAGAATTTCATTTTTGTATTTATAGTTTATAATATCACACACATACTTTACTTCAATTAGTTTTTCTTTTACTTTACACAGCTAAAGTGACTGGGATTTCTCCATTTTGCTGGTAAAAAATGCCATGGTTTGTATGGTGACAGAAAGTTACCAGAATTGTCATGGTGATTATTTCATAAGGTATATAGATGTCAAATGACCATGTTACACACCTGAAACTAATATGATATTTATCTCAATTATACTTTGATTTTTAAAAAATGGGTCATGCTTTAAAAATGTGTGCACCATTTGATGCCTAACCTCAAAAATAATAATTATGGCATTTGTTATCATGGGAAAAGTGGTAAACAGCCTGAATGTTTCTCAAATAAACTAGGATGCCACCCTACCATAGGATAATCTGCAGCCATTCCAAATAGTCTTGCTGAAGATGATCAAATGAAATGGACTGGAATAATGTATACAATGTGTCATGAGGTGTAAAAAAAAAAAAAAGCAGTTTGCAAAGAGGTAAGCATCCCATTTCTGTAAGCAAACAAGAAAAGACATGCGCAGAGAAAGAATGAAAGCACAGATATCAAATGCTAAGTTGATTACCTCTGGACTCTTGGCAATGGAGGGGACTTTTATTTTCTTTGTTTGCATTGTTGCATGTTTGTGTTTTTCTAAATTTCGTACGTTGAAATTTTATTGCAATGGTTATAAGAGGAAGTCCCCCCAAAGATGTGGATAGTTCTTGGAACTCCTGGGTCTTTGCCCTAACCCTGCTCCCTAAAGCTTCCCTCCACCCCAGAACTCTCGGTGCAGGGACTGGAACAGCCTTCTTTGGGGAAAGGTCAAATACTCCATTTTTTTTAAATTTTATTATTTTTAGACAGAGGGGAAGGAAGGGAGAAAGAGAGGGAGAGAAATATCAATGTGTGGTTGCCTCTCGTGCACCCCCTACTCGGGACCTGGTCAGCAACCCAGACATGTGCCCTGACTGGGGAATGGAACCGGTGACCCTTTTGTTCGCAGGCTGGTGCTCAATCCACTGAGCTACACCAGCCAGAGGCCAAATGCTCTATTCTTTAGCAGCAAATCCTAACTTTGATTCGCACCAGGCATGTCACTTGTGACCTTATCTAAGAATATCCGTTAGCATCAGAATGGAGTAGCTGTCATACCCATTGGGTTGGCTTACCCAAAAAGAACACTGAAGAGTAAGAACTCAAATTTTTAAAAAAATCTCCCTGAGGACATTCATGCTTACAGCTGTGACACTGGCATTGCTGTGGCATCAGGAATTTGAGATGGGCTGGCCATCAGGGGGATGGCTGGGTCATTTTATTTATAGGCTAAAAAAAGCTGCCAGCCCTTTGTTGTGAACCTAGAACCTGCCCTTGGCCCCCTTTAAGTGAGAGAGAAAGGACAAGTCCGCCCTGACACCTTGACTCATTGTGAATCTATTCTCCGCTCTTTTTATTGTTTGAACAGTTCGGGAGCTTTGCAGTCATAAAGCGGTTGCCAGACTGGTCTCCTTGCTGAGCAAAGTTTACTAAGTTTACAAAAGCTGGGGAAGCAATCATTTAATAGTAGACGAAGTGAAGATGCAAAAATGTCAAAAGAAGTAATAGGACATCCCCTTTCCCAACTCACAATTAAATACTCCCCCAGCTCTAACATTACCACCTACAGGAAGCCCTCGGGGTTTCACAAGTTACCCTTCCACCAAGGACTTCACCTCTCTATCCTCAGATCAGACCCTAGATTTGAGGAAGAGTTTACGAATGAATGGATGAATGAGTATGAATGAATGAATGAATGGGTGAGTGAATGAATGAATAAATGACTCATATGTGAGTAAATTAATGCGAGAATGAATAAATGAATGCATCTTCTCTGACAGCACTTTGTAGATGTGTCTACTTAAGCATTTCACAAAAATTTATTGAGGATTTGTTGTGTGCCAGGCTCTGTTATGGGCACTAGGATACAAAGTGAGTAAAACAGACAAGCTCCCTGCTTCCTGGGAACTTATATTCTGGTCGGGGACAGAGTCAGTCCACCAGGAAACCAACATGTGCCTGATTTCAGATGGCGATGGTGCTGTGAGGAAAACACACAAGATCACATGAAATAGAGCACAGGGTGTCCAGAGTGGTTGGAGGATAAGGGGAGCAGGGACGACCCTTGTCAGAATGTAGCATTTAAGTTCTGACTTTAAAGGACTTATGAAAGAACTTGTTTTCAACTGCTTACTTAGCTTATTTCAAGTGCCTTATTCTTGAACAAAAATTTTCAAGGACACACCTGACATCTCTTTTTCTTGACAGTGGGAGCCGTATCTTATCCACCACTGTTGGCTAGCAGGGCACAGTGACAAGCAGGTGAAATTTGCAGCCAGACTGCCTAGGTTCAAATCCTGTCTCCATCACTTGCTAGCTACAGTCCTTGGGGACATCACTTAAGCAATGGAGACTCGGTTTTCCCACGTAAGATGGGACGATGAGGATAATGATGAAGGTGGTGAGGAGGATGCTGTTAATAATATTGTTTTTACAGAAGAAATGACTAGCAGCCCATCAGAAGCCCATGCTTCCTCTCACACAGTGTGAAGATGTCCAACCATGGATTACATTTTCTAGTCCCTCTTGCACCCAGATGTGGCCAAGGACAAATTTTTGGCCACTGAGATATGAACAGAAGTGATGTGTAGCACTTCCAGGGCTGGATCCCTGAGTCACCATATAAAGAAACACCACCCCTTTACCAGGAATGCCTTCATTTGACTGTTACGTGGGAGAGAAACAAACTTTGATTATGTTCAACTTCTGAAATTTTAGGGCATAACATTTTGCTATAACACCTAGCATTACTACACTAACTAGTACAAGCTTAAGGTGTGAAAATTCAAGGTGTCATACATTGCCTATTCAAAGTGCTGCTGGCTGAACATAACTGAGTACAAGGGTTTGAATCCTATTAAATCAGCCTCACACAATTTTAACCCCTTTCCCCTTCTCACCTTTCTGGAAGGGGATGATTTTTACTATATTAGTTATTTATTTCTTGGAAAGTTAGTGACTATAGGATGAGAAATATCAGGCCCCTAGGACCTTGAAGACTTGTGTTACCAAATTTTTTTTAATTGTCTGGGGATATAGGAGGAGAGAGTCTTGCTTAACTCAGTAACCTCTCTCCTCCTTGAGCTCTGAGTTTGCAGTGCAGCTTGAAGATCAAGACCTTCCCGGGATATAAAACATCTTTTCTCTTTCTCCTTCTTCCCCTAGCACAATTCTTTGGTAAGGAGATCCCTGCAAGGCTTTCAGTTCTCAAGCATCTAAGAGGGAAGAAGAGAACTACATGCCTCATGTTTTGGTCCACTTTAAAATGAGATCATGAATGTAAAGCTCCTAGCACAGCACATACTAGGAATTTGACAAAAGGGCCACACCTTCCTTTTGCTCATCAGCTCCCATTAGCTCACTATCAACTACGACACAATTGATAGCTTGTCTCTACTATGGGTTTTCCTTCTGGGACTCTAATTAATCCTAAATTAGACATTGTATATATATCATTTACCTCTCTTCTGTCACTCGCACCTTTTCGGCTCCTTTGTTCTGGAGATTTTCTTTTGACTTGTCTTACAGATCACCGCTGTTGATTAATTCTTTCTTTAGCTAAATCTAATCTGGTGCATTGCATTCTCCATTTGATTTCTTCTATTTTTTCAGTTCTAGGTTTTCTATTTGGTTCTTCTTTCAATCCACTATGTCATTTTTATCGCTTCCTGTTTTCTGACACAATTTTGCAGCTTGGTTTGCATCTCCTTGAACATAGTAAGCGCAATTGTTTTCCTGTTGGTTTCTGATCAGTCTAATGACAGTAGTTCCCATGGGCCTGTTTCTGTTGTCTGCTGTTTCTGTCGACTCCTGCTCATGGTGTCTTGTCTTTTGGTGTGCTGGTTACCTTTAATTACTTACTGGATATTGTATCTTTAAACCTATTTGTTAAAATAATTCGAGGCCTAAGATGATGCCACGTTCTTCCAAAGAGGATTTTCGTTTGTGTCTATCAAACACCTGTGGGTACTGTCTGTCTAGGACAATTTAATCAAAGTAAATAGATGCTGATGATTCAAAAACTGGCTACAGTCCGTGCGACAGCTGGTCTCCTTCCCCTTGACCCTTCTGCCTAGGGCATAGCCCTTTTGAGTCTCACCGAAAAATGGAAATGGCTTACCAAGATCACTACCCATGATGGAATCCAAAGTCCTCCTTCAGTTCCCCTATCCCTGAGAGGCTGCCAAAAGTTGAGTTCAGATTTTCAGCTGCCTATTTGACGTCCACGAGTGTCCCTGAGCACATGGATTCAGGCGCAAATGCCAACCCTGGGATTACTGATTCTCCAAGATTGAGTTTCATACTATGTCTGCCTATACCTGCCTGAGTCAGATAGAACCAAGTCTTCGGTTCCAGGTATCGGGAAGAGTCGCTTTGAAAACAAATCTTTATACCCGTAAATCACAGCTCTCCTCATCACTGCTGTCAGATGTTATTTCCCAAGAAAGACCAGAGAGTTTACAAGTTAAGCATTGCTCCCACCAACCTCATAAATTGGGAGACAAGGATGGGGCAGTAAAAGGGGAAATGTTTTACTATCTTTTCAAAGGCAGTTTCCAAGTCAAAGCAGGTGAGTCATAACAGAGATCAGACTCCAACACCCAGGCTGTTCCACTCCCCTCAATTCCCTCCTGCAGTGGAGGTCTTTACCCTATAAGGACAGCCCCCTTCTCCTCTGAGAAATATGCAAAGTAGACTCTGAGCCACCAGGGTGAGGACAGTGGGAGAAAGGTGCATGTCATGTCCATGAGTCTCCCTAAGGACTGAATGATCCCACGTCTTCGATTTTCAGGACAATAATAACCATCCAAGTTACTATTAATTGACCGTTCACAACTGTGCTAAAGCACGTTCATGTTTTATTTTACATAATCCTCACACAACTCACTGATGATGATTCATTCTATCATTGGTCTCAGTTTCTGAGGTCGGGAGAGGTTAAGACACTCGCCATGGCTACCTAGCTAGGAAAGAGTAGATATTTGGTTTGACACACAAGTCAATGATCTTTTGTTGTCTTTCCTTCCCTGCCTACAGATGTATGTCTAGGTATTCAGAGACAGAGAGGGAACAGAGAGGGAACAGAGGGCTTCCCCGGGACCCAGGCTCACTCAGAGTCAGCTGAGGAAACTGAACCCCAGAGCAAAGGGCACCAGGAAGAGGCGAGGGTTTTTCTGAAAGCAGCAGGGTGAGTGCAGAATGACATGCCTGTTGACATGGTAAGCCGGACACACCTGGAAACACCTGCTCCACCACCTAGATGGCTATTAATGGGGCAGGTGTCATTTTCTTTCCATTATTTTCTTCTCATTTCTTTAAAGTTGTACAAAGGTCAAGTCCCACCAACGGGGCTCCCAAAAGTCTCTCTCTCCATCTTACTGTAGAATGAAGCTAAAAGGACGTTTTGTCACTGAGACCCACCCCCTGGGAGGGCCTCTGTCAGGACAATAACTGTGCTGCCAATTGCATGAGTTTGAGTAGCTTTGGAAGGGTATCACTGACCTCAAAGAGCTCTCCTATATTGATATGTCGCACTGGCTGAAATTCCACCAATAGAGCTGTCCTTTTGGGGTAAAAAGAAGTGAACCATCGTTCAAAATATAAATATTCCCAGAAAGGGTCCTGAACTTGTTATCAATGTTAATTTTTTTCTCGCATAAAGATGTCTCTTCCCAGACTTTTGTAATGCTACCATTTGTTTGCTCAGAGTCCGACCCAGAAAAGGCCCACAATAAATACAGTACCTGTTTACCATCTGATGAATGACCAAAACAAATAAACAGACAGCGGCCTAACATTAGAGAGAAAGCTCACAGAAAGCCATGCTTCATCCAGTCTCTCTAGTTCACTTTGAGAGAGTTGACTCTACAAGAGAGGACCGTGACCTTGTTCTTTGGGTGTTGTCAGACATCAGTTTTAGGACGTGGCACAGAAAGCATTATGACTAAAGCTGCATTTGCACTCGAACGATTTTTTAAATCACCTCCCAATGGCCTCACCTCCAAATACTATCGCTTTAGGGACTAGGTTTCAACCTATGCATTTTGGAGAGATGTAAACACGTAGGCCATAGCACCACCCCAACAAAATTTGGATTCTGTTAAATATTTAGAAGAGGAGAAAGGGAATTTGATGAGAATCATAATAGGTTTACTGAAAAGCTAATGCAGCTTCAGTTTCAGGGTTTCTCCTTTGTCAGCCCCTCCAGTGCTCTCTACCTAATTTCATATACTCAGTTCTACATTTTTTTACTTACCACTCCCACCCCCACCACCAAATTGCATAAACTTCTGATTCCACAAAACCTGCATCCACCCCTGGTGGGCACACTGCTGGGCCTGCCACATGTGCCAAAGTCCCCATTCTGCTTATTGCTCTGAATCCTTCTGGATGTGGTGGATGATAAGGTGAAGTGTGTGCTCAGGCTGCCCAAGTCAAGTACACCTTTCCAACTAATTCCCCCAAGACCCATATTTACGCTTTTTTGACCAGGACGAGGGCCTGAGAAAGAGTGCTATTTTCAGCAAATAACAATTATTAAAATGGCTATTTCTGAGTGCCAACTACATGCTGGGCACTGTACTAGGAGCTTTCACGTATGTTTTCTTTCATTATTTTTTACTACAACTCTCGGCAGCTCAGAGGGGTTAAGTAACTTGTCCAAGGTCACAGGGCCTGTAAGTGGCCAAATTAGGCTGTGAACCAAGTATCGCAATCTTTCTATACACTGTGGTTAACAGTTCTCTAAGGGCTTTGAACTCATGCAAGCTTGTAAGACTTAGCAAATAAAAATACGGATAAGTAATGAATAGTTTCTCAGTATAAGTATTCATTGTTGTTTATCTGAAGTTCAAACTCAACTGGCTGGTCTGAATTTTATCGGGCAACCCTACCTTTATAGACAGTTACTCTGAAGAGTATATGAAGTTTGTACACATATCATTCTTAAAAGCTAAACAAGCCCTGACTGACATGGCTCAGTGAGTTGAGCATCGTCCCACAAAGCGAAAGGGCGCCGGTTCAATTCCTGGTCAGGGCACAGGCCTGGGTTGCAGGCCTGGTTCCCCCGTGAGGTGTGTGTGAGGCAACCAATCGATGTTTCTTTTCCACATCAGTGTTTCCCTCTCTCTCTCTTCCTCCCTCCCTTCCCACCCTCTAAAAATAAATAAATTTAAAAAATCTTTTTTTTTTAAGTTATACAAGTTAAACTGTGTAAAGTGTCGGGCCCTCAATGAGGTTTAACCTCTTGGTGTTGAGCACTGGGACTGTGGTCTTGTCTGGATGACCCAGGATAAGTTGGCCCCTCTCTCTGCACTCAGTCTCCCCTTCTGAAGGATGAGGGCTTGTTCTGATCACCATGCAGGACTCTGAAACTGCAGTGTCCCGTGCGGCCTGTCAACTCCACCATCTCTACATATGAAGAAAGGGACTCTTCCTGCCAGGGAAGACACATCAGCTCAGTTTTCCCATTGACTGTTTTCCAAGACCAGGATCCTTTTGGTGGCTGTCGGGGCCTACGTGTGGAAAAGCAGAAATGTCTTCAGCTGAAGGTGGATGCAGCAGCCGGGTTTCTGAACCCCTGCTTTGCCGAGTCCAAGTCCTAAAAGGTGTTCGGTCTAAAAAGGCAAGAAGAGTTTCCATGAACAAGTAAATTTGGGAAACCTCATGATATACATCCACCCCATCATCCCTTGGCAATTCAAATGCACATGTTTGTATAAAAACATATGCAGAACCAAATCCTGTTTAACTTTACTTAGCACCCCATTTCCCAAGCTCCTTTGCCGGTGGAATCTCTTGTCTGCAAAATATCCCATCCAATAGTTTCTCCATAGGACTCACAGTGGGACCCTGAGCTATAAGTGCCAGGGCTGTCACTGAAGTGTCTAAGATAATAGTCAAAGCCGAGATCCTACTCCTCGGGTGACTTTAAATCAGGGCAGGTACTAACGTTCAGTTGGGATTCAGAGAGACACAGCACAGATTTCCTTCGAACGCTTCTCTCATTGCCTATTCGGAGACGGACGGAGAGCCTGGGAATTGTGTAAGGCAACCAAGTGGGGTTAAACACAAACAGGGGCTCAGGCCCAGAGAAGGAAGGTGTGAGTCCTTGTTCTACCCCTTCTTAGCTGGGTGGCCTTGGGCATGCTCCTTAATGTTGCTGAACCTTCGATGCCACATCCGAAAATCAGGCCCAGCTATATCGCCCCCAAGAAGAGCAAACGGAGGGCCGTGTGAGAACACTTCGCACCACGGCTGACCCATAGGAGGTGCTCATTACATGCCTGTCAGATCTGAACCAGCTGCTGAAGCCAAGAAACAGGAGTGTCCCCAGGTTGACACAATTAGAATTGATGGGGATAACAGCCAGGCATGGGGTATTGACAGGGGACAGAAATAAACCATGGGGTAGTCTCGTAGCCATAGGCCAAGGCAGATCAGAGGAATGAGAGTGAGAGGAGCCAAATGCTGGCAAATCTTAAGGCTTGTAGGAACCACGAGACCAGAAGTGCTGGTATCTAATCTCAAGGTTGAGTGGGACAGCATGGGGCCCGACCCAGGCCTCCGAGGACACAGGAAAGGCTCATTTATGGGTCAGATTTCTCTCTGGGTTTCAGCAAATTAGACAATACCTGCCTTATTCACCATCGAAGTGTAACATGAGGATAAAGTGAGATTCTGTGTGTGATAGGGCTTTATTGGACTCTGGTATTTAATGGAATACACCCATGTAGATAAAAATTGGAAGCAAGAGAAGTATAAAAGTTATGTGGATCAAGGTTGGTGTTGATTGAATGGGCGCGGGTGAAACTGCCTGACAACCCAGGGTAAGAAAATGCTCATTCTATAAATCTAATACTTGCCTGGCTGCAGGAAAATTCCATCCCGTTCACATTTTCTCTCTAGGATCGTGCCAAAGTCCTTGGGTCTTGTGCAATCTAGAATATTCTGGGAGAGGCCCATCAGTCCTCGGCCCACACCAGACTTGCCAGGTCCACCATCCCGGCCTCCTCGAAGGTGGCATTTCTGCTCCGGCGAGCTGCCTGTGGGCACAGGAGCGCCCTGCCCAGGCCCAGAGTCTGTGCCTGGGGTCAGAACTGCCTCTGCTCAGCCCTAACGATTCCCATCAGAGGACCGGCCTGCTCCACTTTTCCAGCATTCATAAAATTTCTCTGTCCTGTCCTACTTGTTCCCTAGGGAAACTCTTTCAAATTTCTCCTCTCACCCCTCCCTGAGGGTTGCCTCTCCTGACCGTTAGAGCCCCAACCTCTCTCAGACAATCCCCCCCTGGCCATCCAGGGGAACTCAAGGCCTGGGGGTGGGGAGACTGTGCTTCAAGGGGCCTGGAAATTTCTGCTTCTGACTACCTCCTTGGGAGGAAGGAGGAGAGGTTATCCACCATTATGAGAACAAAAATACAGATTTATCTCAGTAAATGATCACATATGCACACGTAGCATATTCTTTACATTCCTTTTTTTTAAAAAGTGTAATTTAAGATGAATTGCTTGGCTTCAGTTCCATTTTATGTTTAATAAGAGATCCATTTGTTTTGCCAGCAAACTTACACTGCCAACCACGTGCTCTGACCTCAGCCCCAACACCAACTGGAGTCAGGTCTCCCGAGTTGCTGGCTCAGTTGTTTTAGGAGGCAGATAAATTTCTCGAAGATAAATGGGCAATGCTGACTCTGTAGGGTGAAGACAGTCCCTGCAGAAGGTGAACAAAGAAAGGAAAATATTCCAAGCCCACCCTTCACCCCTGAATGACCTCACCCTCACACTCTTACATTTGGAAAATACTCTATCTCTCCTTCCTCCTCTTTTCAGGTCATAGCTATTTATCTTAGAGTATGAGGTCATCGTCAAGGAATAGCCAAACAACCCTGGTTATTTCTCCTGTGACATAGGGACAAGGCTGGAGCAAGGCTACAAACCAGAATTTCACTATGAGACGGGAAAAAACCTTATTGCAGCTTCTGTGCAGAGGAAGGTGGCTCCACGGCTGGTGAGATGACGTTATGCTATTTTTATAAAAGGGAGAAAGAAAGTCAAGGTCAATGGAGAAAAGAGAGGGAGAAGGTAGGTGGAGCTCTTTTCCAGAGAAAACACTAATGCTCCAGGATTGTCAAGGGTGGCCATGAACTTGTTGTCCAGTGTGATTCAGAGGGAAACACAAGTGCATAGCAGCAGGTCTGAGGGAGAACACTAAACCGACGAGAGAGGCTACCCCTGTGGAGGGGACAGAGTTGGGGCCGTGGAGGGGGTGGTAAAGGTGGTCACGGGGAAGTTATACTTACCTGTAGCACATTAAATTTTAGGATGGATACTTATTTGTGCAGTACCTGTGTGATTAAAAGTAATGTTTAAAAGTTTAATTTCATAGGAAAAATACATGAAATGTGAAGTCATAAGTTCTGGATTTAAGGCTAGCCTTTTCTATTTGGAGACATTGAGCCATCACTTATAGAGCAACTATAATAGGCCAAAGAGTAGGTCAGGCAACAAGGGTACAAAGGTGAATTTAAAAAAGCCACTGGGCCTAAAATTTAAGGTCATAACTTATGTGAGTCTCGATTTACTTGTCTCTACAATGGGTATGCTAATTTCTACTTCACAAGGTTGCGAAGGATAGTAAGTGAAAGTACAGAAGTATGCTTCCATTAACTGTAAAGCACTCTACAAATGCTCTCCACATATTTATTGCAAGCCTTGTTCAAAGGAGATTTTGAAACAGTAACTTGCTACAACATCTTCTCTTTTTTAAATTTAATAAGTTTTTCCAAGTTAAAAATTTCCAAAAAGTTGGAAAGATGATACAAAGAATGGCGTGCTGGCAGATACTTAACCATCGGCGCCCTAGAGCCAAGAAGGCCTGAGTTGTAACATTTGCATATTTCCGTGATGTGAACAATTGCCACCCTAGCTGCTTCCATCTACCAACCTGGTGCTACTGAATGCAGGGTTGGAAAGACAGAAGCATGACGTGCTCCAGCACACCACTGATGAAGAGCTTTATCCTAAGTTACTTGAGAATGAGTTGCCAGTATGATGCCTCACCCCCAAATGCTATAGAATGTGTTTCCCACAAACACAGACATCGCCTGTCCCCCTGCCCCCCCGCCCAGCCACAGACAGTCACGTTAAAACTGTTTTTTAAAAAACTGGGCCATCGACATCATCTAATCCAGAGATCCCGTGCAGGCTTCACCAGCTGTCCCAACAATGTCCTTGATATCAAAAAGATCAAGTTCAGAATCACATGTTGCATTTAGCTGTGAAGCCCCCTTAGACTCCTGAAATCTGGAACAGTTCCTCCGTTGTTCCTTGACTTTCATGGCCTGGATATTAATGAAGATTGCAGGCCGGTTATTTTATAGAATGTCCCTTGATATGGGTTTAACTGTTTCCTTGTGATTCTATTTAGGTTTTGCCTTGTTGACAGTAATACAATAGAAGCAGTGCTGGGTTCTCATGGCATCCTATCAGTTGGAGTTTTGTTTAGATCTACCCCTTCACTGATGATTTTCACTGCTTACCTTTTCGTTCAGGTGATGTCTGCCAGGCTTTTCCACTATGAAGTTATTCTTTTTCCTTTTGTAATTAGTAAGTATTGTGTGAGGAGGTACTCTATGTAAATATTCTGCTTATGACATTTTAAATTTATTCGATTGTTGATTTATATCTATATGGACTCACGGTTTCCAATTTTATTTAATGAATTTGAATCAATTATTATCACTACTTATTTCAATACCAAAATGGCCCTGATTTGGACAGTGTTGTTAGAACACTTCTTTACTTTCTAATACAACAATATGAGACTCAACTTGAAGCATCTCCAGACTCGCCTTGTAGCGTCTCCTCTCCAACCCAGGAATCAGCCATTCCTCCAAGGTGCCCTGCTTCCTTGGACTCCTTAAGGGAGTCCCCAGTGGAGAATGGTATTTAGAAACCAAGATCTGGGTTGGCTAGTTGTGTTCATTGCAGGAGGATGTCACTTCTCCCAGGTGATTTCAGTGGACAAGGGGAAGGGATGTACATATATACACACACGCCCATTTAAATATCTCCCTCACTCTCCCCCCACCCCCAATCTATCTAACTAAAGCCATGAGTTCATACCTGGCCTCAAATGCCAATTTAAAACCTCAAGGTATATTCTAATTTTCTCCCTTTCCGTACTTTTATCTTCCTTCTCCAACAGTGAAAAATGAGGCCCTATTTTTAAATTGAGCTACAATTCACAAACCATAAAATTCACCAGTTCAATGTGCTATCCTTTTTTTTTTTTTTAAGATATTCACAAGGTCATGCAACCATCAACATGATCTAATTCCAGGACATTGTCGCCACTCCAAAATTCTAAACCAGTCGCTCCCCAGATCCCTCATGTTTCTAAACTGTCAACCACTAATCTACTTTCTGACTCTACCTGGTTGCTTATATTGGATATTATAAATGGCATCAAACAATATGTGACCTTTCCTGGCCAACTCCTTGATTCAGCACAGCGTTTTCAAGGTTTATCCATGTTGTAGCGTGTGTCGTTATTTCATTCATTTTTTGCTTTTTTAAATTTTTATTTATTTTTACAGAGAGGGGAAGGTAGGGAGAAAGAGGGGGACAGACACATCGATGTGCAAGAGAAGTATTGATTGGTTGCCTCTCGCACGTCCCTAACTAGGGATCTGGCCCGCAACGCAGGCCTGTGCCCTGACTGGGAACTGAACTGGCAACCTTTAAGTTCGCAGGCCAGTGCTCATTCCACCGAGCCACACCAGCCAGGGCTCATTCATTTTTATAGCTCAATAATATGCCTTTGTATGAATGTACCACATTTTGTCTCTCTGTTCATTGGTTAATGGCCATCTGGTTTGTTTCACTTTTTTGGCTCTTATGAGTAATACTGCTGTCAGCATCCATTGACAAGTTTTTATGTGAACATGTTTTCAATTCTCTCGCGTATATAGTTAAGAGTGTAATTGCTATCATGTGGTAATTCTGTCTTACTCTTTGAGGAACTACCAAAATAGTTTCCAAAGCATCTGCATAATTTTACTTTCCCTCCAGCGATGTCTGGGGGCTCTGAGGACACACAGCAGGTCACACCTCACACAGATGTCCTCATCCCCGGCGGACCTCTGATTCTTTGTGTGTGAGCACCTTCTGTCCCACTGCAGGTCACTGCAGCTCCCCACCCGACCCACCCTACCAGCGACCGGCACAGACACCTGCCTTGCTCCGCCCCACTAATTGTTTTAGGACTAAATCATTCAGGAAGAGAGGGGGCATTTTCTTCTTAAAACAAGAAAACAAAGAATTGGAGCAGCTGAGTGACTCGCTCAAGGACATGGAACAGGTGAGGGTAGGGCCAGGAATGGACCCAGGACGGGACTCTAGGTAATTCTATTCCTTTTCCATTGTAATAGCTCAAAACAATGGTTATTATTTGATTGGATACTTTGAGATCATTCAGATCTCAGATTAGCTGTTACTTCCTGACTGCCCAAGCTAAATAAATAGCGACCCAGTCACTTCTGATGTGTCTCCCCATTTGAATTCTCCCTGTCGCCCTCATCTGTAACTGACTGTTGCGATTTGTTTGCTGATTCGAAGAGCAGGGACTGTGCCTGTATTGTTCATCACTGGTCCTCAATACCTATCCCTTTAGCTGCACCCTAGTTGGTGGTCAATATATATTTGTGGGGCAAATGAAAAAACCATGCGTCCGACACAGACTAGTTTCTCTTTGAGGTGTCACAAGTCTCACTCAAAAAGGTGAAGTTATCTTCCTAAGGTTACATGCTGGCCAAGGCTTTACTAGTTAGATTAAGTTTCTGCAAGTGATAGTAACAGAACCCTCAGTTTTAACTGGGCACATGGCTTCCCAAATAAAGACTACATGTTCTACCCTCGTTTAGAGCTGGGAGTGGCCATGTGATTAACACTGGCCAATCAGATGTAAGAGGCGTTGATCCTTGCAACTTCTGGAAAGTGTCCACGGAGATGCAGCCAGGGATCTTTGCTGTCCCTTTTCGCCTTTCTGCAAGCCAGAATGTAGACCTGAGTAGCCATCTAGCAGTAGGAGGTGAACTTGGGGTGAGGAACCACTTGAGGTAGAGAAAGAAGATAAGCTCCCCTGACTGTGGTATGCCACACCAGCCCCAGGTCACCCACCGAGACTCTGTGGAATAGAAAAATAAATTTATGTCGTGGACTCAACTGTGTTCCCTTGATATTCATATGCTGAAGCTCTAACCCCCAATGTGACTGTATTTAGAGATGGGACCTTTAGGGAGATAATTAAGGTTAAATAAAGTCATAGGGGTGAGGCTCAAATCCAATAGGACTGTTATCCTCATGAGAAGAGGAGAAGACACTAGAGACCTCTCTCCCTGCATGGGCGCAGAGGAAAGGCCATGTGAAGACACAGTGATAAGGTGGCCATCTGCAAGCCAAGAAGAGAAGTCTCACCAGAAACTCCTTTTAATGATACATTGATCTTGGCCATCTAGCCTCCAGAACTCTGAGGAAAACAATCTCTGCTCTTTAAACCACCCAGAGTGTAGTGTTATGTTATGGTTGCCCTAGCGGCCTGGTACCACTTCTGTCTTGTTTAATTCCTTGCAATTTAGCATTTTGCCAGCAAGGACAAAGGACAGGGAGGAGATGACTATTCAACAGCTGAAGGAAAACATGGTCTACCATGGAGACACATACAGCTGTAGATACTTGGTCATCAACAAATATTAAGGGCCGCCAGGTGCCCAGATATGTTCTAGGCATTTAGGATACATGAGTGGACCAGAAGCAAAGATACCTGCCCCCCGGGGTAAGCTCCAGACAGAGCAGGTTTTGTGGTGGTTGAAGAAGGGAGCAAGAGTGCAGTGTGGACACACTGAGTTTGAGACGTCGATCAGACATCCCAGTGAGGCATGGAATAGACAATCAACTGTCACCCCAGTAAAGACACAAATGATATATCATAGCATGTTAACAGGTGATAACTATGTGGAGCGGGGGAACCTAGAGCAGGACAGAGGAGTGGGGAGTAGAGGTGGAGGGAAGTTTTGTTGTAATAAATAGGATAATCAGGATAGATAGGCTTCACTGACTAGATGATGTTTCAGCAAAGACTTAAATGGCAAGTAGATATCTGAGGGAAGAGGATTCCACGCAGGGGGAGACAGCTAGAACAAAGGTCCTGAATTTGAATTGTAAGACAGTGTGCTGAAGGAAGAGAGCCGTAGGAGGTCAGAGAGCTAACAGGGCCAGCTCATGGAGAGCCTTGAAGGCCATCATAGCGACTTTGTTTATTTTTCAGAGTGAGCTGGAAGTCACTGCAGGGTTTCGAGTAAAAAAAGTGACGGGAGATGACTTCCATTTTTAAAAAAAGTGACGGGAGATGACTTCCATTTTTAAAGTGGTGTGAAATGACTTCCATTTTTAAAGGCTGGTTTGTTGGGAATACGTAGGACAAGAGAATACGCAGGAGGTCCTATCAGGAGGCTATTGCCAAGCCCCCAGGGGAGGGACAATGATGGCTCAGACAAGGTGGCAGTGGAGAGAAGTGGTTAGATTCGGAATGCAGCTTGAAGACGGAGCTAATTAGATTCTGACCAACTGGTTATGAAGTATGAAATAAAGGAGAGTCAAGGCCAACTCCAAAGGTTTTTATCTGAGCCCTTTGATAGATGGAGCCCTCATCAACTGAAAAGAAGAGGGGAAGGTTGCAGGTAGATTGGGTATTTCGGGGGTGGGGGAAAATGGGAGTTGAGTTTTAGACACGCAAAGTTGGAGACATCAATGAGATGCCCAAAGAGTGGTGCGGGCAGTCGGATAGGCAAATTTGGAGTTCAGAAGTCAGCTTCAGGGTTGGAGACAAACTTGGGACTTGTCGGCATCTGGGTGGTATATAAACCAAGAGACGGATGAGATTCCCACGGAAGTAAATGTAAACGGAGAAGGGAAGAAGACCAAGGCCTGAGCCCCAGGCCCACCAGCAGGAATGGATCAAGGACACAAGGAAGATCAACAACAAAGACTGAGAAGTGACTGGGGAGGTAAAAAAAAAAAAAAAAAAAAAAAAGGTGTGTCGGCATCAAATAGAGGAGGGCGTGATTAACCAGGTCTAATACTGCTTGTGTTAAGAATTAAAAACTAAGGATTACTCATTGGATTTAGCAACGTGGAAGTCACTGTACCTTTTTCTACAAAAGGGAAAATTATAAACCAGTATTATAAAGTAAAAATATGCCTACTAAAGTATTTAGAGGGAACCATACTGATCAGTGCAATTTACTTTGAAATGCATAAAAAATTAGATGGAGCGGTGGATTAATAAAGCAATGGGCGAATGGTTAGATATGGGATAAACCCAGTACACTGAGACACTGATGGTAGAATGTAGGTGATGGATATACAGATTTTCACCATAAACTTCTTTCAACTGTACGGTATTTTAATTTTTTTTTTTTAATAATAAAATGTTGGGAGGGATGAGAAAAAGAACTACGGACAGAGGCTACAGATGACTCTTTCAAGGAGGAGTCATCAAAGACTAAACAAATAGGATGGCAGCTGGCTAAGGAAGTGGAATCAAGATAAGTCTGGTTTCTTAAGATAAGAAAAACAGTAGATGGTTTTATGATACTTGGAATGATCCAGAAGAGAACAAAAGAAGCGATGTTGAAGGAAAGAGAGGAGAGGTTGCTTGTGCAATGACGTTGACCAGACTGAAGGGGATGGATGTGGTTGCATCAAGTGGGGGAGTTGGCTTTAGCTAGAAGCACAGAAATTCACCTATGGAAACGCGAAGGGAGGCAGAGAAGCTGGAGGCCAGTGCTGGTGGGTGAGCAGAAGGGGAGGGAGTGATTAAGGAAGTTCTCTTTGATTCTTTTAATATCTCAATAAATGGGCAGCAAGGTCAAAGTTTGAAAGTTAGGAGAGAGGAGGTGAGGGTTGAGAGGAGAGCAGAAGGTATCGACTAGCCATTCTAGATGCAAGAGAACGAATAGACTAAGGACAGAGTAGGCCCTTGCCCGGCAGAATGAAAGCCCCATGGGAAGATCATGGTTAACATGGTTGTGTTTTTCTCCAGCCTTGTTTAGCTTTACTGGCACAAACAAAGAACAGGTATAGAATTAGATTTCATCAAGGAGTCAAGTGACTGCAATAACTGACCATGGAATTGTAGTCGAGGAAAGAGATGAGTGAAGACATGAAGGGTCGAGGGGCCGTGAAATGCTGATAGGAGCACCAGAGGTTCCAACGTCCGTGGATTATCAGAGTTTGGATACCACAGGGAGTGAGCTAGAAGGACAGGGATGGTAGGCAGAAGTCTGAATGCATGAAATTGATATTGTGGCTTATTGGTAAAAATAAAGCATGGTCAGAGGAGTGAGAGGCTGAGGTTGGGTGGAGGTCAAGATCACAGGAAGAGGGCTGGTGAGGGAGCTGAGGCCTGAGGCTTGGAGGGAACACCTACACATATGTTGCATCATCACAAATTCCAACCGGAGTCAGGGGAAAAATGCAACCCTGAATCAGGAGCCCGGGTGACTGGGAAATGAGGAGGAATGATTCAGATGTCAGTGGAAAACAGGGCAGTAAAACGTACCATCCGACGACGTGAGGTTCGGAATTAAGGGGTTTTAGGGTGAGAGGGAGAAAAGGGTCTGTACGGTAAGGCACACACCTGCCCCACCTCGAGACCCAGCAATACCAGGGCCGTGGGAGGAAACACAGCCGCCGCTGGAGAGGGCAGGAAAGTCAGCGCCGTCCCAAGGCGGGGCAAGCTCCCGGTTAGGGCATTTGGGTAAAGGGAACTTCCAGGGAAGAAGTCAAGATAGGGGGCTTTCTGCTGATCACCGGCCGTGACATCCAGAGGGCACAGTGGAAGTTTTTCAGAGTCGGGAAGGGATGGGAGAAAGGGACAGAGTAGAGCACAATAGAGCCTTTAGGAGATTGGTGAGCCCCAGACCAGAGGTGGCCCGGGCGTCTGGGGACCCAGTGAGTATTGGTGACACTGAGATAAAGGGCCTTGTGAGATGCGTGCTGGAACTCAAGGCAGACCATGGTGGTGAGGTGGGAGTGTGGCGGGTGGGGAGGGTTGGGTGCGTGGGACGCCCTCGTTGTCCTCAAGGGCACGTGCTCACGTTCATACATTGCCGGTAAAGGAGGAGTCTCCCTCAGTGTGGTGCAGTGGTTGGAGCCCTGGTTCAGGAGCCAGACACCCTCGGGGGGTGTCCTCACTGCCCCTTGCTTGCCATGTAACACCACTTAACTTCTCTGTGACCTAGTTTTCTCATCACAGAGCAGAAATAATATCTATCTCCCAGGTGCGTTGGAGGTACTAAATGACTAATCCACGAAAGCATTCAACAAACGCTAACTCTTGTGAGAGGCACGTAGGCAAGGCTTAACTAAAGCCATACCACCTCTGGACTTCTCAGCCACGTGAACAAGGAAACCCACCCCACACCCCGCCCTTCTTTGTGAGCTATGCAAGCTTGAGTTGAGTTGTCTGACTCTTGTGACCCAGAGATTCCTGGCACAGACCCTCTTATGATCTCCATGAGGCAGGTGAAGAAACCAAGAATCAGAGACGTTAAGTTGGTTATTCAAGGACACACAGCTGAGATCGGAACACAGGTCTGTTGGACCAGCCAGTCCACTCAAACACAGCCTTCTCACCACCGATTCAAAGCCCAAGTGCCCAGGACCTCCCATTTTTTTCTGGTCAAGTGTCCTCTTCCCAGAGGGACTCTGCAAAGGCCAGGACTGGACCTTGAGAGAGGAAAGAGGGGTTGGTTTGACAGCCTCCTGATCTTAGGCTAACCACCCACAGAGTAGTTTGATGGGCCACAGGCCGTGCCTGGGAGGATTAATTTTCACATGGTCTAGTGGTCCAGACCCCAGGTCTGTGCTCCCTGGGATGTGGTGTGCAGTGGACAGTGGAGAGCTGTTCTGAGACAGGCACAGGTCGTCTCCAAGCCACTCAGAATTACCCAGGGCAGCATGCGTCGGAGGAGGCAAGAGTCCACGGGTTTAATCTCAATAGGGGGATGCCAGGCTACACGCCCACACTCTCCACTCCCACCCCTGCCTCCTGTCCTATGTTTACCAATTCTTCCTCTATTATTTTTCCTTCATTTTATATCTTCTTTTTTTGTACATCTCCTCTTTCCACAACTGTTTTAGAATAATTTACAGAAAATGTATACAAGGACTAGGTAAGACACATACTAGAATAAGAAATATAGACTAATAGGATGGGGATGGACTACAGCACCACATGTCAAATGTGGTATTTCACAATTGCTAACATTGAGCTTCCTGGTGGCCAAAGCAAAAATGGTAAACAGAGTCAATTATGTAGTCTCATAAGTTTCTTTCTCAGAGTATACTTTGAAGAAAGCCAACAACATAGCCTCAAAATACAACCCTTGAGAACCTCTGGAAAGCAGATTCAAATGCAAGTTTCTAATGGTGTAGCCCGATTCAACTGCATCTCCCAAAGTCTCAAAACCCCAGAGTTGCACACAGCACTAATAACTGCTCCAAAAGAAACAAAGGACTTCATAGGGAGGTAAGTTTAAGATAAAATCAGAATTAACAAAATCAAGCATGTTTTTTTAATTTCAAAATTTCCAAGAGCTCTTAACACTCTAATGACCATGCGACTCCCCAATTTTGATGGAACACACCCCTCTCTCCAGCCCCAGTTTTTTCAGGAGTGTCTTTTAGAAACTCACAAAGAGCTAGAGACCATGTTTCAGATGCATGGACCACAGTTTGATAAATGCTGATTTAGAATAGGGATTTCCAACCTTATTCATTTCATGGCACACGTAACCTAATTACTAAAATTCTGTAGCACACCAAAAAATATATTATATTTTTTTGCTGGTCTGACAAAAAAAAAATAGGTAAAATTTTGATTCATTCACATCAAACGGCTATTGTCGTGTCAACTGTTGTCAATTTTTAATTTGACAATCTAAAAGGGAAAAGAGGACAGTGCCCCTGACTAAATAGTCAGGTATCATATGTTTTAAAAATTCTTGCAGCACACCGGTTGAAAATTGCTGATCTAGAGGAATGGTTAAGCTGAACTCCTCCAAATAAAAGTTCTGTCACCCAGGCGTTTGGTAGCACTGGCCATCTGATGATTTAAGGCAATGATTCTAACACAGCCCGGACTTGTGGTCTTCTGATACTGTCATGATGAAATAAAAACACCTCTTCCTCAAACTCCTCTTTTCTGGGACACACTCGTACTTAGTCCAAACAACTAGAGGACATAGCAAAGGTGTCACAGGGGGTGAAGATATAACCTGTGAGATGCTCCATCTCCACCAAGCGGGGGGCAGGTGTGCTCTGTTAGGGGCCTGGGTCAGGGGCAAAGTTGGAGTTCCCTTGGCCCGCGGACTTGGCTGCATGGAGTTGAGGAGTGGTTAAGAGAATGGAGTCTCAAAGACATGCTAGATGTGCCCCAGAAGATAGTCAGAAGTAGGCTAAGGAAGAGTTTCAAGTTGAAATCTGAACTAGAGCTGGCTACAGACATAGGGGCTGGAAGGGACAGTCAAGTTGGTTTAGAGGTGGCCGTGAAGAATGGGCCTAGAGAGGCCCTAGAATCATTCTGAATCCAAAAACATGTGGACGCTGGGTGTTCTTATCTGGCTTCTATAACCTTGGGAGTGGATGTGCTTTGATATTCTGAGTCAGACAACAATGGTTTCATCTATTGTTCGTTAACAGTAGTGTCCAAACCTCATGCCTTAAATCCAGTTCATGAACAACTCGGCGCGGATTCCAACTGAGGACCTGAGCCACCGGGTGCTCTGAGCCAAAAAAGGCAGACAGAGAAGATAACACACAGGTTGCAGCTTTGCAAGGGCAAGATATGAAAAGCGCATGTCCAAGGATGCTTGTCATGGGACTATTTATGGGATTTTTCAAATGTAATTATTCTTAAAGAAGCAGAAAAAGAAAACAAAACGCAGTCTCCAATGGCCTGCAGTGTGTGTGAGCCACCGTCTCTTGCGTCATCCTGTAACAGGGTCCAGCCAGGACCCTCCCCACAAAGGGGGATTTGTAACGGTGTCCAGAATGTGGAGTGTCCAAGAAAAATATAGGGTATTCTCCCTCCCTGACCTGAAGGCGGGCTACCGTGGGGGAAGGGCGACATGGAGCAGGGCCTTTCAGAGTTTCAGACCTGCCGTGGAGCAAGGCTAATGAGAGTCATTTTGCACATCAATGACAGCAGGATAGCTTCATTCCTCATATGCGAAAACAGTTTTTTGCATATCAACAAGGTTAACTAGGAAGATTTGCATAACTTAAACCCAGGAGGTAACTGGGAAGGAGCTCCCCAAGTTACAGCACCTGTGCGTGAGAGCTGGGAGGTGGTTCGCCCCTCGCCACGGGGGAACAATGCGAAGACCATGCGGGAAGGAGAGGGGAGAAAGGACTCTTGCTAGTGGGCCATGGAAAGTGCCACGTGGGTTTGGACTAAGAACTGGAGATCGTGGCTGCTGTCACGGTCTCCGGGAGAGGCCTGCCTAGCCGAGCTCCGGACTTCCGTTCCTTTTCTTCTCAAGGACAGTAGCCCTGAAGGGCCTGACTGGTCAAAAGGAGGAAAGGCAGGACTGTGTGTGTTCGTGGGTGTTTTAAAGGGATTTTGAGATTTAATGGTGACATTTAGCCATTATTCAAAACCCTGTATAACTTTTGAATAAATAATTCCTTTCTTTTTTCACCAAACTCTGGCGTCGAGAGCCATAGTTTCTAAGGGCAGTGAGCAAAGAACCTAGAACAGATGGACCCTGGGGAAGGCGGGGCGTTGTTTCGCTAACAGTATCTGGGCCCCCACTCCCCTTCATACTTGAACTTCATTGTCCTGTTGTTGTCATTTTGGTTCCAAATTCCCTTCCTCCATCTGCCCCACCAATCCATCCTCAGACACACAGGTGTTTTTGAGGGGGATGGGAGTGTAGCCAGTTGGGGTCAGAGGAGCACAGAGTTTAGAATTCTGGGATAAGAGGTGAGCTGGGACACCAGCCAGCGCCCAGGGAAAGAGAGGATCAGAGGGAGTTGAGTGTTTGGCTGGGACAGGACTCCTTGCGGCCACTTGAGTGCGATGTGAGGGTGGGTTGGCCCCAATCCAAGGCCAGGCATAGATCCAACAGTTCCACCTTATGGCATCACTGCGCCCTCATTCCTTTCGCAACGAACTTGATGCAGGACCTAATCTCAGACCACAGGTGTCTTTGTAGGGCTTGGATCTGGGGTCACCAGCCCAGGTAGAGGTGGTCCAGTTTCCCTACTTGCAGCTGGGTGTGAAATTCTAACCCCACTTGAGGTTGTGCTTCTCAAAACTCTTTGTAATCCCTGGGGTGTTTGAAGTCACAGCATGAAAGGCACTGCATTTCAAAAGAAAACAATTTTGCTGGGAATTAATGAGTTTGTACAGAGATTAAAAAACAAATATGTTTTATTGGGAGATTTGGAAGGACTCTTAAGTTTTTTGAATTCTAATGTTACAGCAAGCACAAATACAACCCAGGCTAGAATGAGACATCTAAATGAATTCAACATTTTAAGGCTCCAGAGACGTTCTGTTTACTCCCCTGGGGTAGACCTGCTTCAGACTGTGTCCAGAGTCACATTCACTGCTCTTTACCAAGCACTGGGAAGCAATCACAAGTGTCTTAGCTCCCCGTTTCTGGAAGGGATCAATTACATCAAGGTCACTTACAAAGCAAGATGCATAAATTACTGAGCCTTGCCTGAACAGGTTTGGATGGAGGTGGGGAGTTACGTAATCGCCCACAATTTCCTATAGTGTTATCTTTCCATTTTATCAAATTTTAAAACGGAGCTTCAATGAAATGGAAATGAGTTGCCTAAGGTCACCCAGCTAGTAAAGTGACAGGAGCCAGACATCTACCTGTCAAGCCCATGCAGATCATAGTTAAGCCAAGGCACCTTTAAGAAACAAAGTGGTTCCCTATCTATCAAAGCGAAAACGGTAGGATGGCAGCCACATGAACGATCATGCTGTTAAAAGCCATCATTTCTCGGGGAATAGGACTCTCTGAAAGAAACGATCACATTCTAGTGAATATATTTCTGTAATATTTGGATGGTTATACTCAATATATTTTCTTAATTGTGCTTTTCCAACAGTTTCGAGTGGATATTCCTTAGACATGAAGCCCAAATAACTGTCTTCAGTCTGATTTCAACCTCATGCGGCTACCTGCCTGATTAGCCGGCTGCTGATAAGCTGGCAAGTGGGACAGGGGACACTGGCCAAGCTGTCAACCCGGTATTGTCCACCGGAATTTCCACCTCTCAGCATGAATGAATGCGGCTCAACAAATTGTTCCTCCTCTTCTCCCCCATCCTTCCTTGGGCCCAGCAGACAGAAAGGAGCATTATATGGTGCAAGTCAAAGCAGAGAAAAGAAGCAGAGTCTCTCTCAGCAAAGGAACGCACAGGCATTATTAGTTCACGCTTAACCATGGACAGGCTGGTCGTCTGGTCGGTGTCTGACCCTGTGTCAGAGAGCTAGGTAAGGCTTCATCATCGATTCCTGTTACTGTTTCCCTTGCAAGGGACAGAAATCCAACTCGCACTGGCTTAAGAATCAAAATTGGGGTGGATTGTAGAGGTTAATAGAATGAAAAGAGCCAAAGATAGAGCTCTAGCTTCAGGCATGGCTGGATCTAGGCATTCAAACAATGTCATTGGGCTTTTCTGACTCTTCATTGCGTGTGTGTGTGTGTGTGTGTGTGTGTGTGTCCGCGCACGCGCGTGTGGGTGCTGACCTTACTCTTGGGCAGTTGGGCAGTGTCTTTGCATGCAGTGGTCCTGGCAGCTCCAGAGTTCTGCCCTCTAGTTTGGAAATCAAGCAGAGAAATTTCTCAGTAGTTCCAACAGGAGTCCCAGAATTGAATCTCATTGGCTCGGTTTAGATCACATGCTTATGTCTGAACCAATTGCTGCAACCAGTGGGCAGAATATGCTGATTGGTCTGCCCTGACTCACATCACCTCCCCCTGCCGCAGGGCTGGGAACGATATAGGACGACAGCAGGGAGCAGTGGTTGCCCAAAGGGAACACCCAGGCCACTATAGAAGGAAAAATGGATGCTTGCCATGGGAACAAAACACGCCCAGCACTCAAACTGAGGTCGCCTTCCATCTGATTCGGGGGGGAAAAGAACAGAAAGAAATAACTGAATGATAAACTGAAGGCTAAGGAGAAGAGACGTCATCATGGGGGTACAGTGGGGGAATTAGATTTCAGAGACAGAGGGCCCAGGGGAGAGTGAAGCAAGAGGTGGGGAAAAGAACTGGATCAGAAGAGCTGGACTCTGGATCTCACCGGGTGGCCCAAGCAGCAAAGGCTCGCTCAGCATGTCCTTCGGGATTTAGCGTGGCCTGAGTGAGACGATTGTTTGAGGGAGTGGATCGGACCACCCCACCCACCTCTGATGTTTAGGGCAAGGTAAAGGGAAGGAGAGACAGAGAGAGAAACATTGATTTGTTGTTCCACTTACTTATGCATTCGTTGGTTGATTCTTGTTTGTGCCCTGACCGGGTTCAAACCTGCAACCTTGGGGTATCAGGACGACGCTTTGCCAACTAAGCTACCTGGCCAGGACAGGGATTATGTTTTCTTAACTGCCATGCTGCTTGTATCCGTCAGCCCCACATGAGTCCTGTTAGCTTGAGTCACCTTCCTAGAAGCTAATTGCCTCCACACAGATTGATGAGATTAAGCTCCTGGACCCGCGAGGCTGGGAATCCGACCTTGGACGCTGGTAGATGCCTGCCCCATGGAAAGCCCCTTGGCAGGCAGCCAGCCTGCCTGCCCCGACCCCAGTGCGTCCTTATAGCGCTGTCCCAGGATTCCAGGGGGCTGTAGATAAGACCCCCTGGCACAGGGCTTCCTCAGAGTAGGCCAAACAAGTGGCAGCTGCTCTTATTACTGATGTGGCATGCCTGGCATACAACTGATGGCAGCTATTATTACGTATGAAGAGAGCACAGCGAGTGCCAACGAGATGCTCCAGAATCGGTAACTGTAAACAGACTGCCGGGCTGGGCTTCCCCCACCCTCCTGCTCAGAATACTTTCCCATCTCTCTTTCTCATGGCCGCCCGCTTACAAATGTATTCAGGGCACAAACATTTTCCCCCACCAATCCTGACATCCGAAAGGGTCCGTCTGAGACCGCCTATGGCTGTGTTTCTCAAAGTGGGGTCCCCAATCCACCTGTGTTAGAATGGCAATGTGTGTTAACTTTGCAGGTTCTTAGATCCCACCCTACCCTGCTGGGTGGGTCTCTGGGTTCAGGGACCAGAGACCTGCACGTTAAAAGGCGCCAGGTGTGGGCTGGTGGTGGTGGTGGGAATTCTAATGATTCCCGAACTCACAAGTCACGGTCCCGCAGGCACCGCTGAGGCACCTGGCCCCATAAGGACAGTTCCGATTCATTCATTGGCCCTGCCCACTTCCACTTCGGCCCTTCTATCAGGTAATTCAAAGTCTCCAGGCCTACTAGTTACTGATTAACTCTAGCAAACATAATAATGACCGAAGGGACGACCCAAGCCCAGAGACCCGAGCTGAGCCATCCTGGGAGAGTGGTGCCAGACGGCTGCTATCACCAGGCACCTAACGAGAAGGAAAAGGAGGCTTCATACGCCCCGCATAACTAAGGTCAGGCTGCATCTGTGTCCCAGCAGTGCCTTGTTCATGCCCGGGCTCTAAGCTGCCACGTCCCGCCGACTCCCATGCCCAGGATGGCCTGCACTGAGGTCCCACAGCAGCCAGCCCCACCTCAGCCTCAGACCACCTCCGTGGGATCCGCCGCCACCGACACCGCAGGCCGCGCCGGGGGTTACTGTGGCTTCGCGGATCACGACCTGGAGTGCCTGGTGTGCCGGGAGCCCTACAGCTGCGTCAGGCTTCCCAAGCTGCTGAACTGCCAGCACTCTTTCTGTGCCGTCTGCCTGAAGCTCCTGCTGTGTGTGCAGGACAACACCTGGTCCATCCCCTGCCCGGTGTGCCGCAAGGCCACTGCCGTCCCCGGGGGCCTCATCTGCAGCCTGCGTGACCAGGAGGCTGTGGTGGGGCGGCTAGCCCGGCCATGCCCAGAGATGCGGCTCTGTCCTCAGGAACTGGTGAATCCTGTCACCTTGACAGCAGGGCACCCCAGCTTGGCAGGAGAGGATGGGCAGGATGTGGCAAGTGTCAACCGCGTGGCAGCCCAGCGCCTGGTGGCACACCTGCTCCTACTGGCCTTGCTTGTCGTCCTCATCCTGCCCTTCATCTACCCTGGTGTCATGCAGTGGACGCTCACCTTCATCGTCGCCCTGGTCCTGCTGATGTCCATCTTCTTCTGCTATCATCCCAGCAGCCAGGGCAGCTGCTGGCCCTCCTCCAGGACTCTCTTCTGCCGTGAGCAGAAACCCAGCGAGATCTCTTCCGTGGCCTGAGCACGTGCCGACCGGGCGCCCACAGCCCCTCCGCCTCTGCGGTCCCATTACTCTCACCATGCACAGGGGAAGGGCTATGCAGGGAGACTGGCTCCTGCGGGGGATGAAGTGCTGGTCAGACTCGCAGGCTAAAGCCAGAATGGCTGTCTTGGGTCTAGAATTCTGTGCTTGGATGAGAGACGTATGTCTGCCCCAGGTACAGCGCAGCTAAACTGTTGGGGGCGGTGAAGAGGCACAAATGACTTGAATGCTGCAAGGGGCTTCCACCTGTTCCTCTTACTCCAGTGCTCCGGGTTTTTCTTTCTGTGCCTTGATGAGAGTACCGCAATAGTAATGTTACTGAAAAATGAATAGAGCCAGAAACTCCTTTTTTTGCTTTGTGTTCAATTTACGTAGCTGCTTTTATTTCATTGCTTGGTTTTGGATTGGGCTTTTGTGTTTGGCGGAGTTTGTCCGTATTTCTGGGTGCTACACGTTTTCCCTCCTGGGAAGGCAGAGCCCACGGGAAGCCCTCCTGTGCTCCCCCACCCACCCCCGCAGGGTTGCCTGCCTCACGCCCACCCCAACTTGCCAAAGGTCCTGGCAGTTTGGGTCTTCCACTGAGTCGCCCCGCCCTCCTTTTCCCTAAGAATGGAGGGAGAACTTCTGTGAAGAAGTGGTACTTCTGATGCCACCAGGGAAACCCCACATTTAATTGACAGAGCTGGGGAGGGTGGAGGGGATGCAGGTGAGTCTTGGAATTTCCCCTAACATCCCCCTACCCCAGGATTTCCCAGGTCCGTGTCATCCGGCTGGCTTAACAGAGAATTTCGGAGTTACGAGGGCTTCCCCCCGAAGCGGCCCAGCTGCCCATCTGCTGCACAGTCCCATGCTCCAGAACCAAATCTTTTGGGAGCTGCTTTCTTTATTACTGCATCTCGATTCCCATTAGAGCTTTTGTCACAAAGATAAGAAGCCTCGGAAATGCAGCGGTCCTCTCCAATGACCCCGCATTCCCTGTCTCGCCCTGAGTCACAGTCATCAGGAAGGCTTTGGTGTCTTTTCTCAGTCATGTCTGCTCTGTAATCTAGAGGATGCTTCTGCTGGAGGGAATGACCTTCCACGGTCACCCAGCTCAAGCCGCAGCCAGGGGGCCCCATGGGGTGCAGGGAGCAGAGAGTGAAAGCAGATGTTATTTCCTTCCAAAGGCCCCATAACTAAAACCTCAGAGGGGCTCCACTGAGCACAATCCATTGTCCTGTCCTGCCTCCCCTTCTTCCTCCTGGAGACTCGTTATGGTGACCGTCGGAGAGAGAGGCCACTGGAGCACAGGGGTTGACCCTGGGTTGTTGAACAAGGTCTTGCCTCTCAGAGCTTCATTTTCCCCAAAATGAGCTAGTAGAACTGGAATATTCCTAACACCCCTGCAGCCCAGGGGCTCCGGGCACAGCTGGGACCCCAACAACGGACATGCGCGGGTCACATTGCCTGTGGCCTTACACAGAGAAAAGTCAAAATATTAAGTACGGATACAATTAGCTGTTCCTGAAATCTGGATGCCTTCCTTTCTTCCTTATAAGGTTCTCCCAGGGTAGCTCTGTGACTCCCATACTTTTGGCCTTACTGACTCCTGGCGCTGAGAGAGAACGTGTGAGCGTATGTGGGTATGCATTGCCCACGCCGGTAAGCCAAAGCCCGAAGAACACCTCGTCTCCCCAGGATGAGTAAATGACAAGAATTTTTTGGCATTTCCTGAGCTGGCCTTGGGCATGTGTGTTTTGGGATGGAAGCCAATAGGAGAGGCAAAGAACGTTCTCTCCCTACTCATCACCACTCCCATACCATCTAGCTCCCGGACCCTCCACCAAGGAGAAAACCTTCACCAAGATTTCAGTTGTTAATGACAACACTGTTGCTACTTTAATAATGGTGGCTGCATGTTTACTGAGTTTTTACCATGTGCGAAGCCCTGCAAAACTGCCTTATATAACAACCTATGCAGTCACGATCATTTGCTGAGGAGGAGACTGAGGATCAGAGAGGTAAATTCATCTGCCTCAGGTTGCACAGCCAGCCACTTTCAGAGCTCGCTGGGGCATTAATCCAGGGCTCTGTCTGCTCCATCAGGCTGTGTCCTTTGTGTGCAGTTCCAGAGTCACCAGGAAGCTGGTCCCCACTCATGGGCTCGTGAGGGAGAACAGGAAACTAAGCTCAGGAACCCCCAAATTCCAGTGGTCACATACTCAGAGAGGCCAGAGAATTCCAGAACCTGTTGTCTATGCTAAAGAGAAAGAAAAGATGATACAAATGAGATGGCTTTTCTGCAGACTTTTATCACCCAGTCCCAGCCTTCCCTGCAGTGAGCTCTATTGTCACTTGGTCCCCAACCAGTGGGCTCCCAGGACCCCCAGGGCAAAAATGTCCTGACACTGCCGTCACCACGACCCTGGAAGCCCACCTGGTTCCAGAGACCTCCTGGCCCCTTGCAGTGTGGGAACAGAGAGCACCAGAGGCCAATAGCAGCCGAGGCTGCCCTGCAGGGGAGCAGAGGAAACAGGCAGCATTGAAAACGGGTATGAGTGGACGTGGCCAGAGAGGCAGGTCAAGGCTCAAAGCTGAGTTCTGACCCGGCGTGTGACCAGTTACAGAACTTCTCTGAGCCTTAATTTGCTCACCATAAAGTTGAGGAGGACGTCACACACCTTCCAGGGTCTCCCTGGCATGTCAAAGCGCTTCTGGACAAGAATCCTGTGGCCCAGTGGGTTGCCTTTATCATCAACCATTGTCCCCCACAGGTGAATGGATTTCTTGGGGCCTGTTCAGTGTAAGAGTCAGCAGGTAGCTGGCCTTGATGATGGGGGAGGGGACAGGCCAGTCCAAAGTGGAAGCGTTGTCCAGGACAGACCAGTCTTGTGCAGAACTTTGCGCTTAGGTCACACGGGGAGGTCTGAAGGATGTAGAAGAATTGCAGGGATGGGGAGCAAATCTCATCTCCATCAGACCCATCTCCCTAATCTGTGCCCTTGGAGTCAAACATAGCTGGCTTGAAGTCTAGCTTCACCACTTACAAGTCATATTACCTCTCCGAAGTCTCAGGTTCCTTACCCTTGAAACAGCTTATAATCCACACTTTGGAGGGTTGCTGGAGGAATTAAGGAAATAACCCATGGCTGAGCACTTAGGGCCATAAGGAGGTAAAGCAGAAAAATGAAAAGACGAGGAGAGAGAGCTGGGCTGCATTTGAGAAAGCCCTAACAAGGATAATGAGAACAGGCTCCTTTTACTTTATTCAGCCTTATTGATAAGGAAGTGTATTAAAACTTGGCCACTAGAATTCACCTTCCTCATGACCAGCCTCAGCATCAGCAGCGTCATCAGCAAAACATAATATAACAATAATGGCTAACATGATTGGAATGCCCTGTGCAAAGTATATTATGTGTTATCACATATGCTGTAAGGTAGGTACTGTTATTACCCCCAAATTACAGACAGGACTGCTGAGGCACAGAGAGGTTCCAGAACTTGCTGGAGATCCCACAGTGAGGCAGTGGTGGGGCCAAGGGTAGACCGCAGAGGTCCAACTCACAGTGTGGACTTTGAGTCACTTTGCCGTGGAAGGAGCATTTCCAGCCCATCATAAGCACTCAAGGTACATGGGCCCCTGGGCCAGAAGGGCAAAGAATTAAGAAGAGACATCATTCCCCCATTTGGTTATAGCTTCCTGACTCAGTGGGTGTCTGGGACAGAGGGCTGTGGGGGCCTACTTGGCCCACTGCCCACCGCCATGTTCTTATATTCAGGCGCCTGCTCATTGTTGGAACCTCTTTGCAAATGACTGGAGGAAGTTTGTCGGCCTTTGCTAGAACAATTAATTCTTTGTCCGTGGCAAAGGAAAGCCTTTCCAGGAATGACAAACGTTCCTGCAATTTCTTGGGAACAGCATGGAGCACATTCAAAGAGAAATCGGATACCCGCCCTCGAAGCTGCCTGGGGCTATTCTTATGAACTTTATATTCTTGTCGGAAGGTCTTGAGATCACTGTTTAAAAAGGGACAATATTCCTTGGGTCAGTAGAGAACTAGGAAGAACTCAGAACACCATGAAACCTAGGGCCCATCCATGCATTTATTTATTCAACAAATATTGGTTGAGCATCTCCTCTGTTTCAAGCAGTGAGCAGGGCGTTTATTTGATTAGGAGCTTTGATGAGGAAAGAAAACTAAAATATGCAAAGCGCCTGTTATGGTTTGAATTGTATCCCCCTGCCCAAAGGAAGACAGGTTGAAGCCCTAACCTCAGAATGTGATTGCATTTGGAAACTGGGTTTTTACAGAGATAAATTAAAATGAAATCATTAGGGTGAGCCCTAAAACAATATGACTGGTGTCCTTATAAAAAGGGGATTGCCCTGGCTGGTGTGGCTCAGTGGAATGAGCGTCGGCCTGCAAACCAAGGGGTTGCTGGTTCAATTCCCCAGTCGGGACACATGCCTGGGTTGTGGGCCAGGTCCCCAGTAGGGGGCGCATGGTGGGGGGGCAGATAACCACACATTGATGTTTCTCTTTCTCTCTCTTTCTCCCTCCCTTCCCCTCTGACTAAAAATAATAAATAAAATCTTTTTTAAAAATAGGGGAGGGATTTAGACCCAGAGACAGACACACACAGTGGGAAGATGACATGAAGACACACAGAGAGAATGCCATGTGACGGCAAAGGCAGAGACCGGGCTACTGCCGCAGAGGCCAGGGAAAGCCAACAGTGGCCAGCAAGCCACCAGAAGCTAGGAGAAAGGCATAAAACAGATTCTCCCAGAGTTCTCAGCGGGAACCAGCCCTGCTGACACCTTGACCTTGGACGTCTAGCCTCCATACTGTGTGAGCGAATACACCCCTGTTGTTTAATAAGCAAGCTGTTGTGGCACCTTGCAGGGCAGCCCTAGGAAACTGATACAGTAGCTCTCCTGTGTCTGTGCTTGCACTCGCCCCTGAGCTGGGCTACTTCAAGTTCAGATAAATAACCTGCCCAGAGGCTTGTAGCATGTAAGAGGCAATGTCGAGCTCAAAATCAAGTCTGATGGACTCCTAAGATTAGATAGATCTCACTGCTCCCGTTTTTTGGATGGGAAACAAAGGTTCAGAGATGCCCTAACATCCACTCCCTACCCCCACCCCCCCGCAAAAGTGCCCAAAGAGCAAAGATGGAGCTGGAATCCAAACCCACAGTTCCTAAATTATCTTTAGTCTTTACAACAACCATATGAGAATTACCGAAGTATTGCCCCCATTTCACAAATCAAAGAGTTAAAACCCAGGGCATTAAGGCACTTCCTTGACCGAGGTCACAAGTGAGCGCATAAGACACCAGAGACTTGGAGCCAGCTGACTCCAAACTCTATCTGCACTTCCCACCGCCACCCACTGCTTCTGTCTGTAGCCCGTCTACATTGAGAGGCAGGCAAGCATGTCGTTCAGGATGCTTGAATACCCATCTAAGAGCTTGTTGGCTGAAAGAGGACAAAACTGGAGGGGACACTTATCTTTTTTCTTTCCTTTCCTTTGGCTGTTTTATATTCAGCTGCTCCCCACCTCCCCGTTCCACTGGCCCCCATCTCCCTTTCTGAAAAAACTGCCCTGTGCTTAATCTTGTCAAAGGGAGAGCTCCACCAGCACCCACTACACCTACTGGGGTGCTTGGCCTTTCCTCTACCCACTTCCCATTTCACCTGAGGTGGTCACATGATACAGGTCACGTGCTCTTTCCCAGAACTTGAGGCTAGTGATGAATCTGGGGCTAGCGACGGAGGGATGCAGGTTTGAAAGCGGCAGCCGTAGCAGCAGACCAGGCGGACTCCACAGCTCTGGTCCTTGAGCCACTGGCTGATTCAGTGAACACCCAGCTTTCTTTTCTACAATTAATTTATTTTTTTCCTTTAGATTACCAGGATCAGTTTCTGTCGCTTGCAATCAATACTGCTGAACAGGAGCTGTCCAGGCCGCCGGTTGCTGAAAAATGCCACCGGGACCCGCAGCCCTTCCAAAGCCCAAGCTGCGATGCCACAGACCAGGGAGCCACCTCCGCCCCTACCCACAACACTCCCAAGAGCCAGCCTGACCTTGTGGTGAGGCTTCTCTGATGTCAGGCCCAGGAGGGAGATGCCCGGGTCATCTCTGCCCAGAGGTGGGGTCAGACAGGAAAACATGGCATTGGATCTCAGGCCAGCAATAGTCAAGAGGAAGCTAGACTCCATTCTATTCACCTCATGGCCCCCAGGAGAAACAAGCTCTAGTTCTCCGAAGACATCCATCCGGGGGCGCTTCGCTGGGGCCAAAGTGAAAATAAACACCCTACGACGGAGCCGTGGATGCAGCAGGTTCAACACAACAGCAGCGGTCATGGTGGCTAATGTTTACCCAGTGCTTGCCACAGGCAGGTTAATGTTCCACCCTTGGAGGTAAGTACTGTTACTCACTATGCTAGACGCTTTACACGTCATGTCACTGAATCAACACAAAACCCCTCCTCGGGTAAGAGACTAAAGCTTGAAGAAGATAAGTAGTTTGCCCGAGTAGCAGAGCGGGGGTTTGAAAGCAGGCAGCCCAGTCCAGTGCTGAGCCGCTGTCTTAATCACTGCACCAAGACTCCCCTCCTGCCCCACCTCCCCCCCTTCCTCACCTCCCCCCCACACCCACCCAGCAAAATGACCCATACACAAAGTAGGGCCTCAGTCAGACAGACCTGGGTACAAAACCAGGTCCTACCATTCACTTTCTGCATGACATTGGCCATGACATATGCCTTTCCTAAACCTTAGTTTCTTTGTTTGGAAATGCAGGACAATGAGGTCTGCCTAATAGGGTTTTTTTATGACAATTCAGCGAGATGACATGTAAAGCACCTGACACGGTTCCCAACACATGGTAGTTGATGGCCTATCCCCATCAGCCTGTCAACAAATGTGTGTGAGCACCTGTTCCGTGCCTGGTGAGTGGAGGGGGCAAAGAAGTACAGAGGAAGGGACAGTCCTTACCACCATCACCCCCGCCCCTGTCACCTTAGCTAGGGGAATAAGATGTACACATGCATCCTGAAATCAAACAGCTGTATGAGACTTGAATAATGTAAGACAGGGGTTTGCTCTAGAGAAGACTGAAAAGACTGGAGAGAGGCACCCTGCGGGACTTCTAGAACACCGGTATTGTGCTATTTCTTGACTTAGGTGGTAGCTACAAAGATGGGTATTTACTGTCTAATTATGTCTAAACAGTGCCTATATTTTGCCTCTGCTTCTCATATAGTTGTGTTTTGGGTTTTTTTTAAATTCTTGTTTAGTCTATTGCAGTTATCCTAATTTTTCCCTCTTTGCCCTCCTCCGTCCCGTTAGGGCAACAGAGTGGGGATCATAGTTTTGTTTGTTTGTTTGCTTGCTTGCTTATTTGTTTGTTTAAATTAAGCCTAAGATAACAATGCCATAGGGTCTAAACAGCTTTAGGAGAAAGGCTAGGTCTGAGACTGGTGCCAGGGCTAATCTCACTCTAGGGTGCCTCCCCGTTCACACCCACCTCACCCACGGTTTTTGAACTTTGTGAACTGCTCCAAAGACGGTCTGTCTGGTTTGAGTCCTGACTCTGCTACTTACTGGCTGAATGATTACGTCTTTTAACTCTCTGAACCTCAGATCCCACATCTATAAAATGAGGAAGTCACAAAGCCATGAGCATCAAACGAGATCACCTGTAGGGACCATTTAGTACAGTGGACCTGCACACAGGTCATGCCCAAGGAACAGTAGCTGCTCAAGATAGGCAAACAGATTAATGTATTGGCTTGTTTAACCAAATGGTGGCCAAGACAGGTTCCTGTTGGGCCTTGGTGATGATGAAACTAGGATCTGGGCCTTCATTAAAACTGTTTCTCTCCTCTCCTGTCTCCTTTTCTCCTCCATTTGGGTTTTGTTCTCTCTGACAAATACATGAGATCGCTCAGCTCCTCCTACTCGGGTCTTCCTACCTTCACTTCCAGAAAGAAAGGAGCAGGCCTCTTTCCTTTGGTTAAATGATGAAAAAAATCCCCAAGGAAGCACTCTGATTGGTCCTCTTGGGTCACATGCCCTCTCTGTAACCAGCAGAGCTGTGATTGGCAGGCCCGAGGGAACCTCGTCATAGGGGAGGAGAAGGTTCTGCAATAAAGGAAGACGCTGTTTGCAGAAAAAGGAGGGGCATTCATCAGACATACAGTAGTTGGTCACCCCGCAGAGAACCCATCTGAGCAGCAGCGGTGTGAGCCTACCCCCACTCCCACCACAGCTAACTGGAGGTGAACTTCCGACCTAACTGGGGCTCTCTTGGAGGGGCTGCCTCCTCCCCATCCAATCTCAGTCCAAGTAGACTCTGATAGTAATAACATTATATTCGTTTTCTGAGGGGAAAGCATGCCTCCCAAACCTGCAAAGTGTATGTCCCCGGGACACGGGGCTCGGCCAATGACAGTTCTGCCTAGGAATCTTTCTGGAGCTCTCTGGAGGAAGTGTTTTCTCCGCCAGAGTTGTTAAGCTTATAGACTGTCTGTCTGGACTTTCTGGTAACTATCTTGCCGCCCCAAGGAAAGGATCTTTCTACGGGTGAAGCCAACCCAGAGGCAAGCTGAGCCCGGTGACGGAAAGAGGTCTCTAATTATATTATCTGAGTACCTAGATCTGGCCTTGCCAGAAGCGGACTTTCCTCTGGACTTTTCAATAGTTACATGAGTCTATGAATTTCCCTTTCTTTGCTTAAACCATTTGACTGGGTTGTCCCACTTGCCAGCAAAGGAGCCCTGACTCACTCGTGCGTGCCTGAGATACGAGGCCACACGGAGTGAATGTGGGTGTCAAAGGCAGGACGCTGGATGCGAACGACTAATGAAGCTGTTACAGAGAAGCAGACAAGAGGCAGGCTGTGCGGCTTCTGAGAGGCAACAAGAGGAGTCTCAGGTCCCGACTTCCCAAATCTCCAGTCTTGGGGAGGCCTGCTGGCCATGCCTACTCTGTCTGTCCATGAGGCCACCTGTCATGTCCTTTAACATCCCTCCTTTAAATACGCTAGCTCCCCAGGGAATTCCAATACCTCACCACCTCTTCCCTAAGTAAGACCAGGGGCTCGGTGCGGCCCATGTCCTCTGCTGAGCGTGAAGTGGAAATCTCAGTGGAAGGTACTCCAAGGCAGGCGAGAGCATTGGTGAATTTCTGCGGAAGACCAAAGAACGAGGTTGGGGCAACCAGCGCAAGCCTCAGAGGGGTTATGGGAACTGGCCGGGCCTGGAGCCAAGGGTTTGATTTGAATACCCAGAAGGAATGGGGTGAATGAGGGCACTGCAGGCGGCAGAAACAGTGTGAGAGAAGCGCAGAGGCTGAAAGACACACAGCCTATTCCGGGCAGAGGGGGGACCTGAGTCAGGGGTTCATCAGGGGACGCAGGGGAAGAAGGCCGGGCCTGACAGTGCAGGGGCCTGGACACCAGCAAGCAGAGGTCCGTTGCTGCACGAGGAGGGCTGGGTGGGCGGGTGCTCAGAGTTCCCGGCAGCCCTGGGACTCAGGAATGGCAACAGCAGACCCTCGTGGAGGGGGAAGTCCACGGCTGTGTGCATGAAAAAATGTGCCCACAGGGGGTGAGCACGGTGGGAAGGAGGTCCAGTGGAGAAGCGTCCAGAGTTCCGGGCTGTTGCTCTCCAAGGACTCTGAACAAACTCCCTCAGGGTTTCCCTTCTAGACTCTGGCCTCCAACAGCATCCATCCCCAGGCGAGGGGGATGCAGGAAGTTTCAAACGTGATATTCACTCATACGCCCACTCACTCATTCAGTAAGTCTGCCATATACCAGCCACTGGGTTAGCTCCCACAGAGACAGGGGTCAATAAGACATAAGACCCCCGGCCTTACTGAGCACACATAGGGCAGACACTGAGGACCTCCTGCTCTACAGCCATTCTACCTCCCACCATAAGGGGAACCAGGGTTGATCTGTGCAGCAACATGCCCCACCCACCCTGGCAAAAGCAGTCTGTTCTTGGCTCATCCTTGCAAGGGTGTCCAAACTTTTGGTGTCTCTGCGCCCCACTGGGAGAAAAAGAGTTGTCTTGGACTACATATTAAACACATTGTGACATGTAATCACAAAAAAAATCTCATGATGTATTTGTTAAATTTACCACTTTTGCTGGGCTGCATTCACAGCCATCCTGGGCTGTATGTGGCCCACGGGGGGCAGGTTGGACACCTCTGCATTAGAGCACCCCACTCTGGCCCTCCTCCAGGCACACCCATCCCAAAGGAGGCAGGAGTCTAAAAGGCCACAAGGATGTGTCCACATAAGTCCACAGTCTGCGTACCTATTACCCCAATATTCCCGGTCAAACCAGCCCCAAGCATACATCCAGCCTGCAGGAGTAAGCCTCTTCCCTGACCCATCTCCTAAGGGTGCAGCCAGTCCTCACATTCCCAGCTAGGTTTAAGGAATGGTCAAGGGGCAGCTATTTATGGGAGGGTAAACAGAGCTTAGATGCATGGAATCTAAGTTCACACCTGATCTCCCAGGTGATTTAAAGGTGTATCTGTCAGGTTGGGAAGTTAATACATTTTTTCATTTTATGTTCTTGCCCTGAGCTCTGCAAATGTTAGGACTAGGACTGGACTGTTCCTACCCACAGGGGTCTGAGCCAGTCCCCTTTGTCATATCCTTGCTTTCCCAGGGGTGGTCCTGTGATCTAGACATGTGCTCGCTGCAAGGAGGCTTCTGGGAAATTGTTTCTATCCAGATCATGGGAGAGAAGCCCACAAGAAAACACTCATAAGGACAGCTCCCTCTTTCTCTTTCCTTTTCTGATTCTGAATATGACTGCTGAAGGATGCTTGCAGCTAAGGGAGCCACCTGTGGGCCACAGGATAACACAGTGAAGGACAGCAACCACCATGCTAAGGGTAATGAAAGATGGGAAGCATGTGGGTCCTTACTGATATCACTGAGCTATTAGGCCAACTCTAGAACCACATACCTCCGTATTTTACGTTCTATACATCATCAGTGTCGTTATGACTCCGGCCACTTTTTTGGTCAGTGTTAGATGCTCACAGCAGTGGCCAGCCATCCTAACAGAAACCTGCATCCTAATAAAAATAAATAACATTAATCGCAATGTAGTATCCTGGATTAGATTCGGGGCAGTGAAAGAACATTAGTAGAAAAACCAGTGAATAAAGTATGTCCTTTAGCTAATAGTAATGTGCCATATCGATTTCTTAGTCTTGACAAATGCAACGTCATTATATAAGATGTTAACAATGGGAAAACAGGGTGAAGGATCTATGGTTCTTAATTAAGAATTCCTGGAGTTCCAATCAAGATGGCCGTGTAGGTAAATGCAGTACGTGAATCCTCCCACGACCACATCAAAATTACAACTAAACTACGGACCAGCCATCATTCAGAACCACCTGAAATCTAGCTGAACAGAAGTCCTACAACTAAGGATATAAAGAAGCTGCACTAAGACTGGGAATCAACATTGGAGCTGATGAAGCAGAGGATCTAATCAGCAATTTGGAAGATAAGGAAGCAGAAAACACCCACTCATAACAGCAAAAAGAAAAAAGCCCCCCAAAAATGAGGATAGTATAAGGAACCTCTGGGACAACTTCAAGCAAATCAACATTCACATGACGGTGGTGCTGGAAGGAGAAGAGAGAGGGCAAGGAAATGAAAATCTATGTAAAAAAATAATGATAGAAAACTTTTCCAATCTGGTGAAGGGAATAGACATACGAGTCCAGGAAGCACAAAGAGTCCCAAAAAAGATGAACCCAAAGAGGGCCCACCAGGACACACCATAACTAAAATGCCAAAGGTTAAAGGCAAAGAGAGAATCTTAAAAGCAGCAAGAGAAAAGTAGTTAGTTACCTACAAAGAATCCCCCACAAGGCTGTCAGCTGGTTTCTCAACAGAAACTTCGCAGGCCAGGAGGGACTGACAAGAAATATTCAAAGTGATGAAAAAGCAAAGACCCACAACCAAGATTATTCTACCCAGCAGAGCTATCATTTAGAATCAAAGGACAGATAAAGAGCTTCCCAGATAAGAAAAAGCTCCCAGACAAAAAACAAACAAACAAACCAAATACAAAGGAATTTAACATCACCAAATCAGTATTACAAGAAATGTTAAAGGGTCTTTGAGAAGAAAAAAAGACAACAAATATGAATAATAAATTGGCAATAAATATGTACCTATCAACAATTACTTTAAATGCAAATGGTTAAGTATGCCAATCAAAAGATACATGGAGAATAAATGGATAACAAAGCCAGACCCTTACACATGCTGTCCTCAAGAGACTCACTTCAAATCAGAAAATAAACACTGACTGAAAGTAAACGGAAGGAAAAAAATATTTCATGAGAATGGAAACGAACAAATGAAAAAAAGCTGGGATAACAATACTTACACCAGACAAAACAGACTTTAAAACAAAGGCTACAACAAGAGACAAAGAAGGACCCAGCAATTCCACTTCTGGATGTTTATCCAAAGAACCCAAAACACCGAACTGAGAAAACCTGTGCACCCGTGTGCTCATTGCAGCGTTATTTACAACAGCTGACATATGGAGCAGTGATTTTCAACCTTTTTCATCTCATGGCACACATATACTAATTACTAAAATTCTGTGGCACACCAAAAAAAATGTATTTTTTGCCAATCTGTCAAACAAATAGGTATAATTTCAATCCATTCACACCAGACGGCTGTTGTTATATTGGCTGATGACATTTTTTTCATTTGACAATCTAAGGGAAAAGAGGTCAGTGCCTCTGACTAAATCATCAGGTATTGCACGTTTTAAAAACCCTCGCAGCACGACAGTGTGCCGGTTGAAAGCACCCGGCTGAAAGTCACTAATATGGTGCAACCTAAGTGTTTATTGATACACGACTAGATAAAGAAGAAGCGACACATGTATACAATGGAATATGACTCAGCCATAAAAATGAACGAAATCTTGCATCTGCAACGATGTGGATGGACCTAGAGGGTATTGTGCCGACTGAAGTACATCAGATGCAGAAAGACAAATGCCATATGATTTCACTTACACATGGAATCTAAAAAGCAAAATGAACAAACAAGCAGAACAGAAACAGACTCATAGATACAGGGAATATTTTGACAGTTGCCAGATGGGAGGGGGTGGAAGGGATAGATGAAGTGATTAAGAAGCACAGATTGGTAGTTACAGAACAGTCATGGGGATGTAAAGCACAGCACAGAGAATACAGTCAATACTATGGTAATAACTATGCATGGTGTCCGATGGATACTAGACTTAATCAGAGCGATCACTTAGCAAGCTATACAATGTCTAACCACTGGGTTGTACACCTGAAACTAATATAAAATTGGGCATCAATGTAATTGAAAATAAAAAATTAGTTAAAGTAAAAAAAAAAAAGAGCTGTACTATCTTTGTAACAAAAATCCTGACAAAATTAAAAGTTTATTAAATAAATAAATGACAGAATAACTGAATCCTAACTCAATATTTTACATAGCCAAAGTCTCTGAGCTGAAGACTGGCCTTCCTTCATTAAAAAGGATTATTAGCAAACTTCAGAGGAGGACAATGGATTACGATACAGCCTTTAAAAAGAAGGAAGTCCGCCCACACTGTGACCACATCGATGAACTGGAGGGCAGGGTAGTAGGAGAAATGAGCCAGACGCAGGGAGACAAGTGCTCCATCGCCTCACTCACGTGTGGCATCTAGAGCAGTCAAACTCGTAGCACTGGAGAGCAGAATGGTAGTTGCCAGGAGCTAAGGAGAGAGGGGAGGGAGAAATGAGGAGACATTGGTCAAAGGGTACAAAGTTTTAGTTATGCAAAATAAATGAGCTCTGGGGATCTAATGAACAGCACATGACCATAGGTAGCCATACTGTCTCATATACTTGAAATTTGCCAAGAGGATAGATCTTAAAGCAAACACACACACACACACACACACACACACACACACACACCCCACAACTGGTAACCACGCGGAGGGGATGGAGTGAGCTATTCAGCCTGATTGCGGTAATCATTTCACGAGGTACACACACATCAAAACATCAACTTGTGTGCTTTAAATATATACAATTTTATATGTCAAAAATATCTCAACAAAATTGTCTTAAAAAGAAATATTTATAAATACTTTTTGTTTGCCTGTTTGTGAACCCATAAGTCACAAAGAAAAATAGTTTAAATATTAGTTAATCAATGGCCTTGATTAGTAGTTTACAAAAAACAAATAAAAAGTGTACCTCAAAAAAAAATTCAATAGCATCAAACTGTTCTCAACAGAGTAAGGACTGAAGGGCATAACTTTTCTCATGTATGATCCAAAGTGATTTAATGCAAGTTCACATACCAGCTAAAGGTACTTTGTATGCCATCAGTGATATGGGTCTCCTGCATTAGAAAATACCAGACCAGCAGCAAGAACAAAGCATTCTTAGGTGAGAAGCAGGTAGAGGTCATCACCCAAGCCTCTTCGTAAGAGATAAGGTAGAGGACTACAAAATTATTACTTAGCACACAAGAATAATAGGGGAAAATATTAACCCAAGTGGCTTTAACCCCCAACCCCTGCCACATAGTGTAGCCAATTCCAGTTGGTGGTACAATTATCAAAAAGAGGTTAAGTTCTGTGGGTCAAAAATGCCTTAGAGACACAAAGAAGAGATTGCTCAGCAACATAACAATACCCAGGATAACCACAAACCCTCTGCAATGCCCTCCACCGTGTCCTTCCTCTAAAGGTGTATCCAGTCCCTCCCCACCAGAGCACTGTTTATTTCTGAGCGTCGTTAGAAAAGAAGTGACCAGGAACCATCTTCTGAGTCATTCAGTCTCAAGTTCATCATAACAGCATCATAAAGATGCTCTGCAGGAAGGGACGTGACGCTGCCACCAGTGACATCACTATCAAATTCAGTTCTGTTCAACAACAATCCAGGTCAGGCCATGCCCCGCCTACATCCGGGAAGGGTGGATATCTGCGGACTTAGTGAAGGAGCCATCCCCTACTGAGAATCCATCATCTGCAACTCATACAAATATCTTGGAACCTGTACTGATGTTTAAGCCTATGAGAAGTCAGGATAGCAGGATCAGCCAGACCTAGGATCAAATCCTGCCTCTAATGTCTTATAGCTTGTGGACTCTGGCCAAGTTATTTAGCCTCTCTGAGCCTCGGTTCCTTCTTCTGTGAAATGGGCTAATAAGAGTACAAACTGCATGGGAGTGAACGATATAAAACATGTATGAAAGGCACACAGAGCCAGCCACAAGGATAATGCTCCCTGAACAGTATCCATGGTTAGTTCTATAATTTCTGGGACAATGGAATCCAGTCATTTAGTTGTTCCAAAACTGATTGTTCATCAGAATCACCAGGGGAACTTGTTACAGTATAAATTCCTGGGTTTCCATACCCTTGAGAAATTCTAAACTGGGTAGGTCTGGGCAGGACCCAAGAACTTATGCCCCCATCACATACTTCTATTGTGCCCAGCCCGATGTAGGCACCCTCCCTGCCATAGACTTGAGCAACAGCTTTCTAACTGGTTGCCTGTGTCCATTCTTGTCCCCCTGACCTCCACAAAGAGGCAGGGAGATCTTTTTAAAAGATGAGATAATGTCACATCACTGCCCTAAACCCTCTACGGCTCATCATCTCCTGCAGAAAATGCATAGATGGGCCCTCCAACAGTGGCTCCTGGTGCTGGGCACACGTTAGGGTGCCTGGTGAGCTTGTGACTGACGCCTATGCCAGGCCTAATGCTGGACCAGCAGAATTGGAATCTCTGGGGGGGTGGGGGGGGTCCCAGTGGGGCTGCCAGATAAAATATAGAACACCCAGTTACATTTGCATTTCAGATACGCAATGAGTAATTTTTTACTATGTCCTGGGTATTATTAGGACATACTCCTACTAAAAGAGTATTTATTTGTTGTTTATCTGAAAATCAAATGTAACTGGGTGCCCTGTATTTTTATTTGCTACATTTGGTGACTTCTGCCCAAGATCAGCCTTTCTCCTACTGTATCTGCAATGCCTAGAACCTCATCCACCACTCAGTAAATTCTGGTTGAATTAATTAATTAGTTAATGAAACAGCTTCTCCTTCTAGAACAACGCCCTAAACATGCCTTCGGGAGACGCTGACAGAAGACATCTTAGCAGGAGTATCTTTTCCCAAAACTAATAGCAGCTAATTTTTACTGAGCATGTCCCATATGCCAGATGCTGTTCAAAGCACTTTAGCGGTACGCCCTCATTTAATCCTCACGACAGCCCTTGTGGGGGCCAAAAGGATCCTCCTCTGACAGATGAGGAAAGTAAATTCTTCAAAGTTAACACCAAACGTCAAAAATTTTAAAGGCACACACTAGAGGGGTAAACCTATTTTCCCCACCTTTCCTACAGTAGCCTTGATTATGGGTAAGTTCCTGTGTGCTGTTCAGTGCCGGTGACTGGGGGGCAGGGTGGGCAGTGGGCATGGCTGTAACTGGATCCAATGTCCAGAGTCAAGAGTGTTCAGTACAGGATCTCGAACCGAATTAGACACAGGGCAAAGCCAAGACATGTGCGCAATGACGCCTGGTCCCTCAAAGCCAACCTGGCTGGGAGAGGCCACAAGACATTAAGAGGAGGCCTGTCTGGGGTTTTCTTTTGACGTCACTTCTATATGGTTACTAATATTCTAGCTAGATAAGACCCACATGCTCAGATATAACTCCCTATGTCCCTGAAGGGCGCACACTATCGGCCCAATTGACCTAGGTAGGCAGAGAGGCTCTTCTCGGTCCTGACTGGCCTGCGTGGAAACGAGCAAAGGCCCAGAGCGTTCTGCAGAGGCATGCTTGAGTCACAGATTCTGCACTGACAGCTGGTGCCTGACCCAATCCACTGTCTTTCCCACTCAAGGTAGCCGGCTGTCTTCACCGAAACAGCAACCGCCTGTGCGCACTCATTAGCTCTGTGGCTCCTGCATGGTCTGGACATAAGCCTCGGTTTCCTGTCCTATAGAACGGGCATGATAAGAATGTATAGGGTTGTTAGGGGAATAAGATCCATTCGTGCATTCATTAAATGACTCTGAGCACCTATCAAGTGCCTGGCACAGTCTCTGGGGCTGGACGCACAGCTGAGGACAAGGCAGCCAAGACGCCCATTCTCCAGGCTTTTAAATTCTAGTGGGGATGGCAGATAATAATCTGCAAACAAAATGGCCAAAATAATACCATAGAGTGTGAAATACCATGATTAAGTAGAACAGGACTGGGAGCCTGGGATGATTCCCCTGCACTTAGAACAGTACCTGGCACATAGTAGGAGCTTGGTAAGCCTTTGTTCAATGACTGAGTCTGCTGGGTGGTTAGGGAAGACTCGCAGGTGCAGCCTCAGTGGAGACCGCAATGTCAAGCTGGAAACAGGTGCAGGAAGAAGAAGGTCTGTTGGCAGGATGCCAGGCACAGGCTGAGCCAAAGTTAGCGTCAGAGAAACCGAAAGAAAAATCAGGGAGCACATGGATATCTCAACACTCTGTAAACTTCCATGCGGTCTCTATACACGCGACAAGGGTATCTCTGTGGCTGGTTCTTTGATTTTTCGTAATTTACTTTGGAAGGTTCCCATCCAAGTCGCTGTTCCGCCCTCCACTCCCGGCCGGGGCGCCTCGCGGGCACTTTCTTGCTGAGTCAGCCTTGCAGGGCCTTCCCTCGCGCCCTGCCCTGCGCCGCTTCCTGCAGGGCAGATACACCCACAAACCCGAGTTTCGCGCCGGGACAGGCCCGTCACTTCCTGATGCCCGCACCCCTGTCGCGGAGTGGCGGCGGGACGAGCCGGGCGGGGACACGCAGCCGCGAGCTAGAGCCCGGAAGGGCCTGCTCTCCCGACGCACGTCCGCAGGGCGGCGGGGCCGGGCGCGCTCGGGGCGCGCAGCCCAGGACAGGCGGCGGCACCGGCCGCGGCACGCGCGGGGCGGCGGGGCCGGGCCGGTGTCGGGGAGGAGCCGGGCAGGAGGAGCCGGAGCCAACTTCGCCTTCGCGCTGCTCTCGCCACCTTAACGTCCAGGTAAGGGGCCAGGTCCCCGCCCGGGCCACTCCCCGCCGCCTCTCCGCGAGCCCTTTGCCCCCCACCCCGCCCCCGCGGCTCGTGGGCGCGGGACCCACCGGGAGGGGCCGCGCGCCTTCCCCAGCGCTGACAGCCGCGGAGACGAGGCAGCCTGGTTGTTGCTTGTTTTCTTTCCGAGCCAGAAGACAGCCCTTAGAAATCACGTGGGGAGGCAGCTGGAGAAGTTGAGGTGGGGCAGAGCGCTGGGTCTGTCTCCTGCTTCCCAGCTCGGAGCTCCGAGCCCTTAGAGATCACCCAGCGCCTCCCTTGATAAATGAGGCCGCTGCTCTGGTCCCAGCAGGAGAAGGGACTTGCTCGAGGTCACATGGGTTTGCTGGGCTTCACCTGGTCCCCTGCAACCCCTCTGCACACCACACCAGGTACTGGTGCGGAAGGCCTCTGGCAGCCGTCACCTGTAACCTCTGAGCTCACAGCAGACCCTCAGACTGAGGGCGTGTGGGAATAACCCTTGGAGAAAAGCTCCAGTGTTAGAGGCCAGCCATGTCTCCTCACCCAGCTGCTGTTGTGAGAGGAGGGAAGAATTACAGCTACTAAGTTTAGAGTGGATTTTACAACTCAGAAAAGTGAGGCTCAGAGAGGTGGTTGATTTCCCCAAGGCCACATAGCAAGGAAGGAGAACAGGATCAAAATGGGTTCGCCCCACCCCACAGCCTGACCCAGTGCCTGGTGCAGGGTGGGCCTTCACAGGGCCTTTCTCTGCCCGGCCCTGGGGTCACACATAGTCGGAGCACAGCCAGGTTGGAGCCAGGGTCTTGGCCTCCAGACTGCTAATGCAGAGTGGGAGGGCACGGGTTCATTCTCCTTTCCCTAACCCACCCAGTGTTCATTTCACTGCAGAAAACACAAAACCCCATTAAGCTTTAGGGGTATCCATTTGTTCATTCAGCAAATACTTACTGAGCACCGACTGTGTGCTGGTGTGTGTATTGTTTAGGCACTGAGGATATAGCAGTGAACAAGTGCTGCCCTCCAGGAATACACTCCAGAGAGTGGAGGAGAACTCTGCCCGTCCGTGGGGCAGGTTGGGGTGGTGAGGGCTGGGCAGGGAGGTGAGACCACTGGAATCTTCCCAAACTGTAAAGTATGTCAAGATGACAAACAGAAACAACCTCACAGCCTGCAGCCCTCTGAGCCTTTGGCACTGACTTGCTGGAGATGCTCTACCAGCCTGAGACTTCACCATACTCCCCAGGGCTTTTGTGTGTGTGTGTGTGTGTGTGTGTGTGTGTGTGTGTGTGTGTGTGTGTGTGTGGCAGGGGTGGGGGGTGATGACGAAGGGGCTAGATGGGTAGGGAATGGTCCAAAGGAAGTCCTAAACTAACCTCAGAGCCTGGAAACCTACCACTGCCACTTCCTAGCTATGTGATCTCGTCACTGCACCTCTCTGGGCCTCTGTTTTCTTACATAATAAGGGGTCCTGATACTTCATAGAGCTGATGATACTAGGTCAAAATGCTTCACAAGTGGTAAAGCACAATCCCAAGAGTGGCCTGTGTCAGAGGCCTTGTCGAATGAGGCGTAAGCTAGGGTGTGTTTCTTTAGAGCTGCTGGGAACCGTGTTGATAACCTGTTACTGCTCTCAGTGAAGAAATGTAAGAGGCAGCGCTGGCGGTGGCTGCGCTCCAGGCGCGGAGACAGAGGCTCCCTGCCCGGCTCCAGCAATGGAACGCTCCTATCACAGTCAGTGTTTTAGCCTTTACAGCCCTGCCAGTCACACGTGCAGCATTAGACAGATGCGGGCTCAGGTCCTGGCTTTGCGGCTTCCTCTCTGAACCCTCTCGACCAATGTCCTCATCTGTAAAATACCTGTCTCCAAGGTTGTCTTGAGGATAAAAGGAGCCGAAGCCACAACGAGCCCTGTGCCGTGTCTGCCGCTCTGGGAGCCCTTTTGCTTTCTAGGCCTAAGGCCCAGGAGTGATTGGCGGGGCACAGTGGCCTGGCTCGGTTGCCGTAGCTCAGCGTGGGAAGCTTATCAAGGTCAGAGCCTGCAGAATTTCTCATCAGCCATCTCCCCCTGCTCTGGGACCACCAGGCTACAGTGGTTGGATCAGCCACCTGGGCCTGCACATGGGGGACCCGAGGAGACTGCTGCTGTATGTTATAAATGGGGGCTACAGATGAGGTGGGGCTCCCACTGCCTTGGAGGTATACAGCGGGCAGAAGGGGGCTGGACGGGGCGTCCGACCCGCTTTGCACTTAACTACCCTCCGCTGGGCAGCCAGACCGATCTGATTGTACCGCTCTCTCTGGAAACCCTGCTGTGGCTTCCCATTTTCTTAGGACAAAGAACAAAACCCTCAGTGTGGACCACAAGGCCCTACATGGTTGGGGCCCCACCTGTGGCGGTCCTACTCCTTCAGCCTAAGTGCGCCACTTTGGGTGGCGCCAGCTGTTGGGGGAGGGGATGTGCCACCTGAATTGCGTACACCAGTCCTCGGGCGCTTCTCTCCTCAGTCTGATTGGGGATCAGGGTCTGGTCTGAAGCCGAACGGAGATACTCGGCACATCTGAGAAGCCAGGCCAATTCCAAGAGAGAGTGCTGGGTTCCTGCAGAGAGTGAAGACCCCACTGGCCCACGCCAGTGGTGCTCTGTGCCCTGGGACCCTCTCCCCTGCACAGGGCTCATCCAGCAGCACCCAGGGCTCAGGAGGTCACCGACAGACAGAGCAGCCCTCAGCTCTCAGGGTGCCCTGGGGGTCTTGTTCCTGCCTGGGCACTGCGAGGATGCCACAGCCTGCTCTCAACCCAGAAGAGCCCCGACTCTCGGGGAAACAACGTAGACAAAGTGAGGAGGGCAGGGCGAGCACTGCGAAGGCCCGGTGTGGGATGCACAGGGCTGATTCTGGAGGGGGACCTCGGCCGGATGCACTACGATTACTATCTTTGACCAGCCAGTGACTTTACCCGTCACCAAAGGAAACACCGGCTGCATTATTTTTGTCAGTAGGCGGGGGCAGACGGTCGTCCCGCAAACGCCTGTCCTCAGCCTGCAGGCACCCACAGTAGGTGCTCACCCAGTATTTGTCGACTAACAGCATGAACAGCACGTGGGGTTTCTCCTCGGGGAGGTGAAAAATCCCAAAGTCAGCACTGAGGAGAAAGTCAAGCATGGTCATTGTCCTTGAAAATCCTGTAAATCGCCCTTCAGGCTCCATGACCTGTGTCCTTATTACATCACATGCAAGAATAAACTTCTTCTGTTTTCCTTACATGCCAGCCAGTAGCAGCCCTTTTTTTTTTTAAGCTTGGAGCAGCCAGTCCAAGCTTAAAAGCTTGGCCAAGGTCAAATCTGATGTGCCTGTGTGTGCATGTGTGCTGTTCTCTCTCTCTTTTCTTGTCTTTGCATTAACTAGTCAAAGGTGCACTTTAAAATAAGTCTGAAGTACAGTAAAATGAGCATTACTACTAGAGAGATGGCTGTAGTGTCACAGGAAGGCTGAGAACTAATCGCCTAATTGTTTTTGAGCCAAGAATGGAAAGGATCTGGCTAAAGAAATCCTTTATAGTAGTAGAGCTATAGTACTGTTTTCAGGCCAGAAACTCTGAAGACTCCAGATCAAAGTTCACATACACACACTCTTGAGATGGTCCCAGCAGGGAAGATTCTCAGCAGACCCAATTTACTGCCCCCTTCCCCTCTCCAGCAATTTGAGAGAGAAAACCATTCATTCTACATCTCTATCTGGAAGTTAAGTTGGAAGCCAGTGGGAAACGCAGCATTTCAGGAGGTCTCCATGGCAACAGATCCAACAGAGAAGGACTTGGAGGGTTTTGGACACTCCCGCTACAGACTAGAAGAAAAAAGGAATTCCCATCCCAACCTGACTTCGGGGGTGGGTGACAGGGTGCCATTGGGGTGTATACCCAGGCTCTGTCACGTTTTGTCCTCATTTATCATTGGGCTTCCTCCCCGATTCACACCCTTGTACGAGCTGCCATCATCTCCCTGATGGGAGCCTTCTCACCAGTCTCCCATCATTCTGCCCTTGCCCCTACCTGTCTGCTGCGCAGCCTCCTGACCGCTCCATCCTAAACTGCAGTCAGGTCATGTCCCTCCTCTGCTCCAAATCTCCAAGGACTCCCTCCTCACCAGCCACTGTCCTTACAATGGTGCCTGGGCCACGTGCAATCTGCCCTGCCTCTCCTGTCCCCCTCACTCATTCCGCTCCAGCCACACCACCCTGGATCCCACCAGGTACATTCTCACCTCAAGGTCTTTGCCTTGGCTGTTCCCATTGCTGGGAAAACTCTCCCCCCGCCCCGGGTACCACGCGGCCAACTCCCTTCCCTCCCTGGGGTCTTTGCTCAAGTCTCACAGCTCAGTGAAAAGGCAGGCGAGGCCCATGCCAGAGATGCTTAAGGCTGGCAGAAAAATGAGATGTTAGTCCGTAGACAGGTGGGAGCAAGTGGGATGCATCTAATTCGGTGATTTTCTAATTGTGTTTGAAATCTTTCTGACCACTTCAGGATATAAACTAGGCCAAAGAGAAGCAGTGTTAGCCTTAGAGCTAACACCCAGGCACAAGTTTCAACTCCACATCGCTCGCCCCTTGAACTTGACCTTCATTTCTCAGGGCCTCTCTGTCTTCATCTGTATAATGGAGATAGGAGTACCTATGTTGTAGGGTTGTCGGGAGAAAATGAGATGATGTATAGAAAGAGGTGGCACATGACTAACATTTACTAAGCAAGCACTGTTACAAGTTTCTATTTAAAATTTCAATTGTGATAAAATACACATAGCATAAAATTCACCATCTTAACCATTTTTAAGTGTACAGTTCAGTAGTGTTAGGCATATTCTCATTGTTGTGCAGCCAATCTTCAGACCTTTTCAACTTTCAAATCTGAAACTCCGTACCCAAATAGCAGCTCTCCATCCCCCTCCGTCCAGCCGTGGTTACCACCATTCTACTTCCTGTTTCTGTGATTTTTGACTAAGTGCACCTGTGACTAGTTAACCAGAAAAGAGGAAAAGAGAGAGAGAACAGCACACGCGCACACACAGGCACATCAAATTTGACCTTGGCTTTCACTGGCTGCTCCAAGTTAAAAAAGAAAAGGGCCACCACTGGCTGGCATGTAAGGAAAACAGAAGAAGTTTATTCTTGCATGTGATGTACTAAGGGCACAGGTCATGGAGCCTTAAAGGTGATTTAAAGGATTTTCAAGGACAACGTTGACCATACTTGACTTTCTCCTCGGTGCTGACTTTGGGATTTTTCACCTCCCCGAGGAGAAACCCCATGTGCTGTTCATGCTGTTAGTCGACAAATACTGGGTGAGCACCTACTGTGGGTGCCTGCAGGCCGAGGACAGGCATTTGCGGGACGACCGTCTGCCCCTGGCTACTGACAAAAATAATGCAGCCGGCATTTTCTCTGGTGACAGGTAAAGTCACTGGCTGGTCAAAGATGGTGATAGTAGTGCATCCAGCCGAGGTCCCCCTCCAGAATCAGCCCTGTGCATCCCACACCGGGCCTTTGCAGTGCAGCCACAGGTCGGTGCTCACCCTGCCCTCCTCACTTTGTCTACGTTGTTTCCCTGAGAGTCGGGGCTCTTCCAGGTCGAGAGCAGGCTGTGGCATCCTCACAGTGCACGGGCAGGAACGAGACCCCCAGGGCACCCCGAGAGCTGAGGGCTGCTCTGTCCGTCGGTGACCTCCTGAGCCCTGGGTGCTGCTGGATGAGCCCTGTGCAAGGGAGAGGGTCCCAGGGTGCAGGGCACCACTGGCGCGGGCCAGTGGGGTCTTCGCTCTCCGCAGAAACCCAGCACTCTCTCTTGGAATTGGTCTGGCTTCTCAGATGCACTGAGAATCTCCGTTCAGCTTCAGACCAGACCCTGATCCCCAATCAGACTGAGGAGAGAAGCGCCCGAGGACTGGTGTGCGCAATTCAGGTGGCACATCCCTCCCCAGCTGCTGGCACCCCCACTCTGCAGCCAGAGTAGTTTGGGTCCCAGCCGATGTCACATGACAATTTTATAGAGTTGGGACTGTGGACACCTCTATCTCACTGTCACGGATAGCTGAAGACTCCTGTCTGTCTCGCCAACCCTTGTCCATGTCGGTGATGGTAAGACATGTTGGTCAGAGGAATGGGACTTAATCATGACCTCCACCCTGTGAGGCTTGGCTGGTGTGCACAGGGCAAGGACCTTCTGAGATAAAGCACTCCCCCTATAGAGCTCAAGAACAGAATTGTTTTTAATTAAAATTATTTTCTATTATAAAAGCACCAATAAGCTCATGACAGAAAGTGTTTAAAAGTTTAGAAAAATAGAACAAAAACCAGTTACACTTCTAGTCCTACAGCCCTACCATTGAGAGACATTGATCACTAACATTTTAATGTGCTTCCTTGTGATCATCTGAAACATTTTTCAAAAACGTAACTGGAATTGTATCTTACATCCAGTGGCATACTATTAACCACCACTCTGGAAAATAAAATCCCTCGTGTGCAGCACTTTGCCAATTGCTGTGATGTAAATACTCTCACCGTGGCCCATTTCAGGCCACCAGCATCACTGAAATATAGAGAGTTGGGAAGAAATGTATGGAGCTACTTCTCACCAGCCAGTATGAGCCCGGAGCAACACATTATATTACAATTTAAAATCATGCCTATTTTTTTTCTAATCCTAAAAATCAATATATACTCATTAAAAATTCATAAAACAGAAACATTAAAAAAAATTAAAATCATCTACAGTCAGCCCTCCCGCCTGCTTTTAAAGACAGCCACTGTCACCAACCCGAGGCAAATCCTAACAGTCCCCTCACTATGGACAGAGACATAAACAAAATTACTTTCTCCCAAGTTCAAAAGCAATACATTTTTATGGCAGAACATTTGAGGAATGCAGAAAAGTCCCTGGCCTCTCATCTTTCAGAAATAATTTTGGTGGCTGTTGTTCTAGCCATTTTTCTTCTCTGCATCTTTTTAACATGGTTAGACTCGTAGCCTGACTCTCTGAGTTTGTAAGCATGGTAGAGGCACATTCCCATGCCCCACGGAAGGTGAACATCCAGGGGACGGGTATATCACTGATAATTTGCATATTAAAAACCCCACAGAGGCTTAAAGAGACAGAAAATAATATTCTAGTCCCGTGGTGTGGAAAAGGGCCATTAAGATGAAGTTCAGGTTATTTGAAGCTTTGGGGGCCTGGGGTTGGTGCTCTGGGACATCCCTGGGTAATTCCAGATACTCAGCCCTTGTTCTATCTCTGTTCCTCATCTCATGCTCAATGGGTGGGTAAGAATAGGAGAGAAATAACCAGGAAAATCTAGCTCTTGCTTAAGCCCCCAAACTAGTTCATTCACTCACGTAGCAGGTATTTATGAGCGCTCAGTCTGTGGCAGGCAAGGGCTGCGCACCGGGATGGCGGAGGCTGGGTGCCTGCCCTCCACTGCCGCGCTAACCAAGGAGCAGGAGTGGCAGCCACAGCTCAGGGCACAAGGAGTTGGAACAGACAGTGCGGCCGAGTCCAGGGCTGTGCTCAGTGACCGGCGCTGCCTGCCGCGCTGCTGAGGAGGGCACCCCAGGAAGAGGGAACTTCCCGGGCAAGGCTTTGCGGGGAAAGGCTTCCCGAGCCCGGGCAATCGGGCCCCTGTCCGCCACAGGCGTCCTGCAGGTCCCACGCCCTGTGGGCCCACGGGCTGGTTTTTCTGGTTTGCTCCTCCAGGGCAATTTGCATACTTCCCCAAGAACCATCCAGAAGCTGACAGTCTGTTTTCAGGCCTAGACGGGAGGCCCACCATTGTTTCTGAAAATCTGGGTAAGTCTTATTTAAGGTTTCTTTTCCTTCAGAACCCTCGTCATTATTGAAAATGGTCTTATTTTAGATACTACGAGTTTACATAGTGCGTGTCTGCCCCGCTAGAACATAGCTCCGTGATGGAGGGTTGTTGTCTATCTGTCTTAGTCACCGCTGTGTCCCCAGCATGTAGGACGGTGCCTGGCACGTAATAGGTGCCAATACGTGTTTATTAAATTAACTAACCGCTTAATTTGGGGAGGAGGTGAATTCGTGATTTTAGTTTACTCAGACCTTAAGAAAAGGTCTTTTAAATCCTACAGAGACATCACGGTGCTTTTTTTTTTTTAACTTTTTATTTTAAAATAATTATAGACCACAGGCAGTTGTAAAAATAATAGTAGGGAGAGATCCTACAAGTCCTCACAGCTCCTCTCATGGCTGTGGCCTTGCAATTAGGTCTTAGTCCTTAGTGGGGAGAACTTGGTCTGCGGTGGTGTGGCCCCCGACGGCATCCCCTCCAACCTCGTCTCCTCCCTCCCATTTTCCAAACCCTGGCTGCACTGAGCGTCTTTTTTGTTTCTTAAAAAACATCTTCTCTTGCCCTGGCTGGTATGACTTAGTTGTGTGAAGCTTCGTCCCGTAGACCAAAAGGTCATGGGCTCAGTTCCTAATTGGGGCACATGCCTAGGTTGCGGGTTCGATCCCTGGTCAGGGTGTATACAGGAAGGCAACCAGTGGATGTTCTCGCTCACATAGATGTCTCTCTCTCTCTCTCTCTCTCTCTCTCTCTCTCACTCACTCTCTCTTTAAAAGGAATGAAAAAACATCCTTGGGTGAGGATAAAAAAAATTGAAAAGCATCGTCTCTCTTCTACCTCTGAGTCTTGACATGTGCTGTCCCCTATGCCCAGAGCACATTCTTCCTCCCCACCCCTCCCCTGTCTGACGTCACCTTCTCCAGGAAGCCAGCTCTGGGCTCCAGGCCTCCTCTTGCTATCCCTCTCTCTGTGTTTCCTCCATCACAGCGTTTATTCTGCCGGTTTGTCACTGTTTACTTCTCTGCCCCGACCACTGTCCTGCCTCTTCTGCTGGAATGCATCCCCGTCCATCCGCAGGGCTGTCCCCTCTACGTCCAGCAAGCCTCTGCTGGCACGGCGCCTTTACCTGTCACCTGCATACCACAGTCACTCCCCGCCCCCCATCGCTTCATAACCCCCTCACTCTGCCTAACTGTTCTTCCCTGGTGGTCACTTCCTGACCAAAATGTTTACTCTTTATTTAGTGGACTGCTAAGGGCGTGGACCCTACAACCAGACCACCCGAGTGCAAATCTTGCTTCCATCACTTACTAGCTATGAGATCTATGCAAGTTACTTAAATTACTATTATCATTATGTATTGGTGTATTATTGCCTGTGTCCCACCAGAACATAAGCCCCTCGAGAGCAGGGAATTTGTCCCCTGGTGTGCCCCAAGGCCCAAGACAGGACATCACACATCACACACCCTTCCTCATTCATCCAGCCGGCAGTTATGGAATGCCTGCAACATCCAGTGCCTGCCTAGAAAGCTTGGGGTGCGGCAGTGAAGAAAGAGCCAGGGGCCTTCCTTGAGAAGCTCGTATGCTATGTGTATCCATAGGTAAATGAATGATTTTAAAACATATTACTTAAGATAGGACTAAGTATTGTAAACTAGACAGGATGCTGGAGATAGAGGGGCAGAAGTACTTTAGCAGGTGACATTTGGGCTGAGACCAGACCGATGTTAAGGTCAGGGAAGGGGTGGTCAGGGGAGGGGTGGCCCAGGCAGGGGGAATGGCAAGTGTGAAGGCCCAGAGGGGAGACCAGCTTGGGTGTTTGAAAAGCAGAAAGACAGCCAGTGTGGCCAGAGTGTAGTGAACAAGTGGGCATGGGGCGCGTGAGAAGTTTAGAGGCGGGAGGGGCCGATCACACAGGATGTTGTAGGCCACCCTAATGGCTGGGGCCTCGTCCTGCTGCAGTGGGACGCCTTCGGAGGCTTTTAAGCAGGCAAGTGATAGGACTGGTGTATATGAAAAAAAAAGCCACGGGGGCTACTGTGGCAAGAGCGGACTACAGGGTATCAGGAACGTATTTGTTGAACGAATGAACGAACGAACGAATGAATGAATGAATGAATTTGGCCTGCGCTGAGCTTTTTGTGCACTAACTATAGGGTGGGGCAAAAGGAGGTTTACAGTTGTTCATATGGAAAATAATAACAATAATTAAGAAATAATAATACAAGGATAAATTGTGTGTCGTGTACTCCTAACTGCATGCCTACTTTTGCTCCCCCCAGCCCCGTATGTATGTCCCCCTCTCTCCTGTGGTTAGAGATGGGCTAACTCACACTTCTCTGACTAGAAGGTTGTTTATTCTGTAACTAAAAACCAATGTGGGCCTCCCTAGAGATCAACCCAATAAAATACCACCCGGGGCCCCTACAGGTAATAGGCACAATTACCGCAGCCTCCAAAGGGCACGTACAGTTGATTACGTCTGATGTGGTTGGCTGCTGCCCCTAGCATTGTCCTTAGTTCTTGGCTTATGGCTGTCCCCTTGGTCCACCACTGTGGTCTGGGATGATTCTCTGACCCTGGGAAATCTGCGAATCTCAAACTTCGGCTCCTGGAGCAATTGCTGGAGGCCAGTCTTGCTGGGTGACTTTGGGCAAAGTGTTTCCCTCTCTGTGCCTCAGTTTCTCCATCCAAAACAAGGGAAGAAGGATCCCCATGTTGGTGTAGAGGAAAGAGCACAGGGTTCAGAGCTAGAAGTCCAGTTTGACTTTCATCACATACTTACTGTGCAACTTTGGGGAAATCGTTTGGCCTCTCTGAGCCTGGAAATCATAATAGCTCACATCCTATTTAACCTGACATCGTAGTTGTGAGAATTAAATGGATTGGAAATCACTCTGTTAGTTGGATGTGCCATACAGATGTTGATATGTTGCTTCTGATGAAACGCAGGGGTTCTTTTGAAAACGTAATGAATACTACTTGTGGACAGACTTTTAAATAACTCCTTCATAAAAGTTATCTTTTGAGAACAAGAATTTTATTGCCCAGCTGGATGGGAGTTGATTTATGTGCCAAAATTGGAGCATAGTGAGAGTATTAGACTAGAAATCCCTTCTTGATAGGATGAATGTTTAAAACAGAGGTGGTGGTCAAGAGCGCTGGCTTTGGGCTCTGGTCTGCTGTTTGCTGGCTGTGTGACCTGGGCCCAGTCACGTCTCGTCCAGGCCTGTTCCCTCGCGTGCACCCCAGACCTTATGGCAGTACCCGGCTCGGAGAACTGGCTGAGACATGCGTGTTAAAACTGCAGCCCAGGGCCTGGCATCCAGCGACGGCTCACTAATGTTAATTTCGCTCTTCTTATTTATACGCCATTACTGTGCGCCCGGCACTGTGCTGAGCATTGCATTTATTTGTTTGTTGACTGTGTTATGCATTTATTTCTTTGACAACTGCTAATATAGCATGAGCCCTGTGCCAGGCTCTGTTCTAAGTGCCTCGCAAATACTAAGCTGCATGGCTGTGTCGTTTACTGCCAACACAGCTCTCCCCGTAGACATTGTTCTAGTCCCATTTGTGGGTGGGGAAACCTAAGAGAGGTTGTGTTGCCCCGGACCCCGTGCCTATTAGACAGAGGTGGTTGGATTCACAGCCAGGCCTGTCTGGTCCTGAGCCTGCATTCTTATCCACAGTGCCCTGTGCTCAAGGCTGGTACCCTTCCTGGTACCCACTGCCAGGGCCCTTCCTGCCCCTTGAACCCCTGACGTGGCCTAGGGTTCCCTTCCGTCTTCCCCTTCTCCCCTGGGAAGGAAGGAAATAATAAAGGGAGGGAGAAAGGAGGAAAAAGAGCTCCCTTCCTCCTTTCCTTCTGTTTTCCCTTTCCTTTCTTCTTTCCTTCCTTCCTTTCACTGAAGTGTAACATGCATAGAGCACACGAATCTTAAGTACACAGCTGAATGACTTTTTAAATATACTTATACCCATTTAAGTACCACACGGGTCAAGGTATAGAACATTTCCGTCACCAATATTCCCTCCCACAGGTAAGCTCTCTCCTGACTGCAATCACCTCAGATTGGTTTGACCTGCTCCTCAAGTTCATATAAACATCACCCTACAGAGTGAACCCTCACGAATGGCTGGCTGCCTACCATTTTGTCTGTGGGATTTGCTCACGTTGCTGTCATTAGCCAGACCTCATTCTTTTTCTCCATTGCGTAACCGTCCATGGTGTGGATGTGGTGCGGTCACCCGTTCTGCTGGCACAAACGCGTGGGCTGTTTGCAGTTCGGGACTGTCGTGAATGAAGTGTCGGTGAGCATTCATGTTCACATGTTTTGGCGGGTTTCAGTCCTCGTTTCTCAGGACTGAAACTACTGGAGCAAAGAGGAGAATGTATGTTTACCTTTAGTGGGTAATGCCGAACCCTTTTCCAAATGATGGTTTATACCCCCATCAACAGTGTATGTAAGGAGCAAAAGTTTCATTTGCTCCTTATTCTCACCAGCACTTGGTATTGTCAGTCTTTTTAGTTTTAACAGCGCTGACAGGTGAGTGGTAGTATCTCACTGAGTTTTTTTTAATCCACACCCGAGAACATGCTTATTGATTTTAGAGAGAGAGGAAGGGAGGGAGAAAGGGAGGGAGACATCGATGCCATGTTCCGTTTGTCTCTTACCCTCATCCACACTTGGTATTGTCAGTCTTTTATTTTAGCCATTCTGATGGGTGAGTAGCAGTGTTTCATTGGGGTTGTAATTTCTATTTCTCTGATGACTAATGATGTTGAACACCTTTGCACATGCTTAGTGGCCATTGGTTATCTTTTATGAAGTACCTACTTTGCCTATTTTTTTAGGATTTCTTTCTTTCTTTCTTTCTTTTTTAGAAAAAGAGAGTGAAACATCGATGTGAGAGAGAAATGTCAATCAGTTGCCTCCCATATGCACCCTGACAGGGGACCGAACCGGCAACCTCGGTATGTGCCCTGGCCAGAAATTAAACCAGTGACCCTTCAAGTGTGTGGGACAATGCTCTGACCAACTGAGCTATACCAACCAGAGCTATTTTGTCTACTTTAAAATTTGCCTTCTTTCTTCTTCTTTATGACTTAAAGGAGTTGTTTATATACTATGGATACAAACCTGTTTTTGAAATACATCCTGAAAATAACTCCTAGTAGTGTTTGGTATGTGTTTTCACTCTCTTCAAGATGATGAGTAGAAGTTCTTAATTTTAATGAAAGCTAATTTATCAATCTCATCTCTTATGCTTGATAATTTTTGTTTCCCATTTAAGGGCCCTTTGCCTCCCCCCAGACGCATTTCTCACTCACTAGGGCTTCGTTTTCCTGCAGGTTTGACCATGGCCACAGGTGACAGATCAAACCTCAGGCTGCATCAGGTGACCAAGCCAGCCATGGAGGGGGGGCCACGTCTGCCCGTGGGCCGGGAGTTGTCCGAGGCCGACCGCTTCGCCTATGCCGCCCTCTGTGGCATATCCTTGTCCCAGCTATTTCCAGAACCAGAGCAAAGGTGAGTGCTTTGGTCTCACAGAGGGAAGGTCATGCTTCTTCAGGGACACCATTATGGACATTCCAAACAGCCTGCCAGGTACCATGGGGCACTGCAGAAAGAAGGAAGCCATTGTCCTTGCCTTTGAGGAGCTCGCATCTCATTCAGCACGCGCTCACGCGTCCCTTCCCCAAGCCTTCTCTGAGCACCTGCTGTGTGCCAGGCGCCATTTGAACTATGCGGAAGGTGCCCGTGAATAAGGCGAGCAAGGCGACAGTGTCCTTGCCCTCAGGTGGAGCACAGTCTAATACGGGGATGTTTATTCATTCATGTGACATGCATTTGCTGAACTCCTACTATGTGCTGGGTGTACTACAGGACCCTGAGCGTAAAACGAAGAAGAGCAAGGTCTGTGCGGGGGCGGAGGGTGCCTAAATGGCTGTTTATAATAGCAGACGGATGGGGTGTCATGGGAGCAAAAGAATGACAAGTTTAATGAACGTGTTAATATCTGCCATTGTCAATATCTAACATGTGCGTCGAAATGTGCATTTAAAGCTCTAATTGAGAGTAGATCAGAGCTTGGGCTTTGACCTTCAAAGGCTTCTAGGGTCCTGTGGGGAGACCAGGACAGTGTGACCAAGAGGTGGAGGGAGGGCACGGGTGGGACAGACCTTTCTCAGGGAGAATGGGGTTGACTTGGAACAGGCTGGATGTTGCAGGGGCCGAGGGAGGAACTATCCCCAAAGGTCCGGGCGGGGCGGGCACCTGGGAGGAGAGAGAGATCGTTATGGAGATGCGCAGCAACGGGCTGGGGGGCAGCAGATGGCAAGAAGCTTTTATATCAGCTGTGTTTTTAAGACCCCCCCTCCCAAATCTTCCCCATGAGTAAATCTCCCCATGCCTTTGGTGCTTAGCCGGGTGTTTTTGTTTGATTGTATAGTTTTGTTTTTAATCTTTGTCTCTCCCACTGGATCGAACACTTGAGTATATTTATCTTCTTGGGGGTCACCTCCAGAAGCCTTCCCTGACTTTTCCCTCAGGTAGAAACACCCTCAGACCAGGGTGTTTCTCTACCCGTGTGCCCTGTGACCCATCATTGGGATCCAGGCTGCACTGTACCTCTCCCCACGCCTGCCACCCCACCAGTTTGAGCTCCTGGGGGGCAGGAGCTGCCTCATTCATCTCTGAGTCCCGCGTGCCTTACACCCAGCTCAGCGTAACAAAGACACAGCGTGAGATTCATGGAAAGAGGAGGTAGAGAAACGCTGGCTTTATTAGCACAGGGCACATTCCATGGCTTTCGGACTCAGACCTGGGTTCAGATCCACTGCAGCTTTCCCGTCGTATGTGACGTCGTGTAGGTTGTTTACTTTCCCTAAGCATCAGTCTCTTCATCTGTAGGGTAGGCTGATGAGACCCACCCTTGCAGGGTGATTACAAGAATTAAATGATTGGAGAAAGGTGGTCGAAAGGTTCAAACTTTTGTTCAAGATAAATAAGTACTAGGGATGTAACATACAGACAGCATGACTGTAATTAACACTGTTGTATGGTAGACATGAGAGTTGTTAAAAGAGTCAGTCCTACGAGTTCTCATCCCAAGGGAAATATTTTTTCTTTTTCCACTTTCTCTTTTTGTTGTAATTCTGCAAGATGCTGGATGCCAACTAACTTTATTGTGGTAATCATTTCACAATATATGTAAGTTAAACCATTATGCTGTATACCTTTAACTTACACAGTGACATATATATATATAAAAATTATATCTTAATAAAATCGGGGGGAGAAATAAATGAGATAATGTAGGTAAAGTCCTCAGCACAGTGTCTGTCATATAGTAGGTACTCAATAAATGGTACTGGTTACGTGCTAACTCGGTGACTTATTTTAGTGCTCCAGTTTCTTCTTCTGTACAATGGAGACAATATTGAACTTACGCCTACTAGTCAGGGTATTTGGAACTGCAAGTAACAATAGATTTCTTTTTTTCTCACTTAACAGGAAATCAAAAGGTAGGGAGTTGCAGGCTTGATTCAGTGCCTCAAAAAGCCTTTGGGTTGGCTTCTCTGCAGTTCTCTTGGCCTTCCCCTCCTTATCACATTATGGCTGCTGCAGCTCCATAAATCACACCCTCACAGGAAAAGGTCCAAGGCACAAGGAGGAGGGCAGGGATTCCCCTAAAGTCTCTCTCATTAGGGAGGAAAACTTTCCCAGAATAAGGCCAAGAAGGCTTCCCCTTTTGGCTAGAGCCATTCACTTGCCCAAGCCTTGCCTGCAAAGGAGGCTGGGGAAAAAACAAAGGCACTTGCCCTTTGTAACCTCCATCGTAGGAGGTGGGTTGTGCTGGCCAGGAAGAAGGGGCTAGGGAATTACTGCGGCAGAGATTCCGCATCCATTGGAAAGGGTGCAAATGGGGAGGGACTGTGTTGATGGCCCCCTCAGAACCTGGCCTAGAGCTACCACCAGACAAATATTGGATATTCTCATTATCCATAACGAATTCACGTACTCTCCCTGGAGGTTAGAATATTTCTCATTGGATATTCTGTTCCAAGGAAGCCGGAGTCCTGCCTCCTGCAAGGGTTCAACTCTCTCCCCACCCTGGCCCATCCCAGTGCCATCTCTAGGAAGACCCCATCTTTCTGGAAGCTTCCCCTGACCTGATAAACTCCTACCTGATGAGCTGCCATGTCAGTGGGGAAGAACTTTGTGAACTTTGACAGTGTGCCAGGCCCGTGCTGGGCACCACTTGTGCTGGACACGGAGGGAAGTGAGTTACTGTCCTCTGCGTGCCCTCCCAGCCACACATCCACGCATCGTCCTAAGCACGCAGGGCTGGAGGCCTTTGTCCTGGGGCATTCCTTCCTGAGAGTTCCTGATTTGGTATGCCGACTCTTTTCATGTGGTTGTTTTTGGTTTTCCTTGACCCAGAGCACGTTTTACACACAGCCTCAATTTTTTTTACAGCCCAGACATGCTCTTGGTTTCAGTAATCATAAGAAAACACTTTGTGACCTTGGCCAGGGTGGCTCAGTTATTGGAAGTGTCACCCCGTGCTCCAAAAGGTTCCGGGCTCAATTCCTGGTCAGGGCACATAGCGAGGTTACAGGTTTGGTGTGCATGTGGGGGGCAACCAGTTGATGTTTCTCTCTCACATCAATGTCTCTCTCCCTAAAATCAGTAAATGTATCCTCAGGCAAAGATTAAAAAAAAAAAGTAAAACAAAGCAAACACTCTGTGGCCGTTTTTGTCCACATGGGATGCAAAAGCAAGCCTTTTAAATACAGTCGTACCTCGGTACTCGTTGGCCTCAGAACTGTCCAACCCTGTACTCGTCACATTTTGATCCGAAAACAATGTTTCAGCACTTGGTGCTTGCTCGGGACTCATTGCTAGAACTCGTATGAATCAAAACACCACCCAGCAAGAGAAAATGCTTCATCGTTCGGTACACGTCAGTGTCGGCATTCCTCACAAGTTCCGGAACGAATTAATGACGTGTACCGAGGTACCACTGTACTTATTTCTTACCCATGCTGTAAACATCACAGGTGTTGTTTTCTACGATTAATTCTGTTTATTAACATGGAGCCGTGCACAGGTACAGCGGGGCCGGCGAATGTTTTCCGTAGAGGACAGGGTATTTTAGCTTGTGGGCCGTGTGGTCTCTGTCCCAGCCCCTCAGCTTTGCCGTTGTAGCCTAAAGCAGCCCGAGACAGTAGGTAAAGGACTGGGTGTGACCGTGTTCCGATAAAACGGAGTCTATAAGAGCAGGCTGAAGGCCGGTGTGGCTGTCTGGATGGTTTGCAGGTCCCTGGTGAGTAGGAAAAGCTCTGGACTCGAGGCGGGATCTCGGGGCTCCAGGTGGAGCTCTGCCCTTCCCATCAGGCAGACCCTTGATGAGGCATTTAATCTCTGCAGCCCGGGGGCCCCACCTGCAAGGTTCAGCGATGTTTGATGCACCTGCTTAGCCAGTGCCCGCCACGTGGTGAGTTCCCAGGAATGTAATCTCTGCAGAGGGGCAGTCTCTCTGTGCGTAAGCACAGCCCCTGGAGTGAGGGTTGTGGCCTTGAAGCCTGGAGCTGTCACTTAACCCCTCCAGGGCTGGGTGTCCTTATACCTAGAATGGGGGTAAAAATAGTACGCCCCTCCCTCATGGTGATGTGAAGGAAAGTAAACAGCCAGTGTGTATAATGCACTTAGCATGGGGACTGAGGGCTGTTCTCTGGTTGTCACTTGTCCTCGTTGTTGCTGTTGATTTTCGTGGATCTCGACTAGACCTCCTACCACTTTAGAGGCAGTTACCAAGGCCCTGCCCAACAAAGTGCTGTTCGTTATTTGATTGCTGTACCACCACTTTACATGTATCGAAATATTTATTAATTCACTAGTTCATTTAAAGAAACATACACATAGTGCTTTATTTGTGCCAGGTATTATTCTAAGCACATGACAAATGTTAACTTAGTTAATCATTTCAACACTCCTGTGAAATCAGTTTCATCATTATCTCCTCTGTTTTACAGATAAAGAAGCTGAGGCACAGAGAGGTTAGGTAACTTGTCCAAGACCCCACAGCAGGTGGCAGGGCTGGGATTTGAACCAGAGTTTATGCTCTCCTAACCCCTCCACTCTTGTTATGAGATGCTTCTCTGCCTCCAAGACCTTCTTCGTGGACGCAGAGCAGGCCGCACTGCTGCCCTCAGTCCTGCGCCCTCTCGGCAGAGAAGTTTATTCCTAAGTCATGTTCAGCCCACGTAGTCCTCCCCTGCCCCCTGCACACACCCACAGACCATCCCGGGGTGACCCCAGTAATGGCAGTGAAGTACGTTATCATAGTTAGAGTAGCCGTAGCTAACATTTATTGAGGGTTATCAGGTGCCAGGCTCTGTTACCATGTCATTTAATCTTTCCAACCAACCTGAGGCAGGTCCTGGTATCATTGCATTTTATAGCAGTGAAAAAGGAAGCTGAGAGAGATGAAGAAAAGATGTGAAGGGGACTCCCCCAGGGGACTTTAGGGCCTGACTCTGCACCCGGTCCCCCACTACCTGCCTTGACCATCTTATAAATAAAAATTGTGATGCCAGCTAACATAAGTTGAATAGCTATGACACGGCAAGCCCCGCTGTGGGTGCTTCCTATGTTATCGTCTCATTTAACCTCAAACAGCCCTATGGAGTTGATCTCTTAAACCCCTTTGCAGATAAGGAAACTGAGGCACAGAGAGTTCAAGTTACTTTTGCAACATGCTGCCTTGGTCACATGCCCCTTTAAGAATGAAAGACTTTCCCCCCAGCTGCTGAGAGGGCCCTGACCAGCTGATGTGGCAGCATAAAGGCCCAGCCCTCCCGCCCCTGTGGGGCGACTCTGAAGGGACACCCTGCCTTCCGAATGCCCTGCAGGGCCGCCTGAGGCTTCGGTAGAGACTGCCTGCACCTCAGCGCCTCCCCCTGCTTGATCCTGCATCCCCCCTGCCCTCCCACAGGCCCTGATCCTAAGAGGATGCTAATAATCATTTCAGAGCTGCCTCCTGGGGACCCAGACCCTAACAGCGGGACCAGGATTTGAACCTGAGCTTTTCACCGCTCCCGTCAGGGGCCCGCCCTGCAGACCCCACGGTGGCGGTGGCCATGGAGGAAGCACAGACTGCTCCTCTGCGCCTCGTCTGCTGCCCAGCAGCCGGCTGTTCCCGAGAAAGCACGTGCTCGGTGACTTCCAGCCGCAGCAGACCTCCTTCTGTGGGAAGCCTTTTCTAGTCGCCTCTGCAGGCCTGTCATGGGCTCCCTCTCTGCACGCATCAGGGCTCGATTCCTACCTCTGCCCTAGCACATCACATGCCACCAGGATCCCCATGTCCTGGTCCCCGTGTCCACCCACCGGGAGCTTCTCGTCAGAGGCCTCATCTCCCTCCTCTTTGACCCCTCAGTGCCCCACCCCCCACAGCCCTGGCTCAGGCCGGGCCCAGGGCACATGGTCAGGAACTGCTCATCGACCTCGTTCCTGCGGTTTATCAGCCTTTTCGGTCAAAGGTTTGCCGGGGGAAGAAGCTAAAATCCCCACCACCTGAAATTAGGTGTTGGCTCCTCCGGGTGCCATGGACCGCGGCCGCCCCAGTTTCTTTTATGTGTGGGCTGTTCAAACGCATGAACACACCTGAGCCAGACTTCCTGGTGGCCTTGTGAGGTGCACAGTCTGGAAGCTTCGGGATCTCAGTTGCTTCTGTCTTTCAGCTCCTTCTGCACAGAGTTTGTGACGGGCCTGGTGAAGTGGCTGGAGTTGTCCGAAGCTGTCTTGCCAACCATGACTGCTTTCGTCAGCGGCTTGGGAGGCGAAGGAGCTGACATGTTTGCTCAGATTTTAATGAAGGACCCCATCTTGAAGGAAGACCCATTGTTGATCACTCAGGTACACCCACCACCTGGGCAGCGGCTGCCGAGGAAGCCAGAACAAATCATTTCCTAAGTCAGCCTGAACATTGCTTCTAATGGGGCAGGTTTCTTGAAAGATAAAATATTTCATCAGAATATCGTGTGATGATGATGATGATCATAACTAATGTTAAATTATTATTATTGATTATTTACTGTTGATTTAATGTATTACTTAAGCAGTGCTTAGTATGTGCGAGTACCCCTACAAATACTAATTCATTTAGTTCTCAAAGCAACTTTACAAGGCTGGTAGTATGAGCATTCCCATTTTGTAGGTGAGAAAACTCGGGCCCAGTGAGGTTACGTAACTCGTTCAAGGTCATGCAGCTGACAAGTGGCTGAGCCCAGATTTGAACACTGGCAGTCTGACTCCAGAGCCCCTGCTCCTGAGTGCCAGGGTGTAGGGCCTTTTATCAGAAGCAGCAGCTTTGCCATGTGCCCTGGGGCTTGACATACACCTGCTCTGTGTGTAGTTAAAACAGGCAGCTTATGACACGGGTTCTTGGTGGGCCAAGTGAACAGATTTAAAACAGCCCTTCCCCTCCTTCATTTCACTCCCTAAAATTCTCACACATTTATTCATTTGCTTGTTTATTTGTCTGACTCACCAGTAGAGTATAAGGCAGAGATGCTGTCTGTCCTGTTCTCCCACTTAATAAGAGCCCATGAATATTTGTCAAATAGGCAGGCTGATTACGTATCAACTTATTGCTAATTCCTGTTACTTTTCCCCAGGACCTGCTGAGCTTCTCACTCAAGGATGGTGAGTTGACTTTCTAAGTTCTGTAAATTGTGGGCGCTCATCTTCGCCCTCAGCCAGTAAAGCTGGTGATCAGTGTGGCCACCGGTGGCCTGGTTCCCCTGGTCTTTTTTGATGCAAGGAAGGAAAGGGAGCCCCATATAGCCAGGAAGCCCGTGAGCACTTCCGTCATGCCAAGCACTGTGTGGTGCCACTTAGTGGTTTCTTCATGTATTCCTCATAACGCCCGCCCCGAGGTTTTACCTTCTAAGTATCTGATCGGGTCCTTTCCCATCTCCACCCACCACCCTGGTCTGAGCCCCAGTCAGGCCCCTCCTAGATGACAGCAGGGGTCTCCTCACAGCTCTTCCTTCCGCCACTCTGGCCAGCAGTTTGTCCTCCATCCTGCAGCTCGAGTGACCCTTTCCAGACACACATCTAACAGTGCTGCCTCCTGGCCCCATACCCACGACCACTCCTGCTACACTTGGGAGAAAGATGACCCTTCCTGTGGGCTGGCCCGTCCCCCACCTCATCTCTCACCATGCACCCCGTCCCCTCGTCCCGCATGGAATGCACCCTGCTTCTGGCACCACACACCTTTGCATGTGCGCCCCACTGGCAGGAGAACGTTCTGATCCTCTTGCCCAGCTACTCTCTGCGTTTCCCTCAGCCCTCCACTCAGTCATCACTTCCCAGGGAAAGCCTTCCTGGCCTGCCCCCTGTTGCAGTTGAACACCTAGCTACATGCTTTTGTTTGGTAACTGGCTTCCCCTCCAGCCCATAAGCTCCATGGGAGAACCATGCCCAGTTTTCTTCACCACTTGCTTCCAGCACCTGCCCGTAGTAGACACTCAGTAAACATCTGTTCAATGAATTAATAAGATGGATCCTAGTGGTCTGTTTTATGGATGAGGAAGTCAACTCAGAAAGGTTAAGCAATTTACCCATGATTGCTCAGTAAGTGGCAGTACAGGATTTCACTACATTCATTTCCTAGGGCTGTCATAACAAACTACTGTAGATGGCTGTCTTAAAGCAACGGAAACTCATTCTCTCACAGTCCTGGAGGATGAAAGTCGGAAAGCAAGGTGTCAGCAGGGTCTCTGTCCCTCTGAAGGCTGTAGGCGAGAATCCTACATGCCTCTTTTAGCGGCTGATCGCTCCAGGTGCCCTTGGCTTGTGGCTGCATCACTCCAGTCTCCACCTTCGTCCTCCATGGCTTTCTCCTCCTCCTCCCTTCCCTCTCCTCTGCATGGCTCTTGTAAGGACATTGTACAGGCTGACCTCATCCTGAGATCATTAACTTAGTTACAGTTTCCCTCCCTTCTCTGCAGCTTAGCTTTCCATGGGTTCAGTTGCCTGCAATCCACCGCGGTTCGAAAATATTAAATGCAGAATTCCAGAAATAAACAATTCATAAGTTTTAAATTGCAAGTCGTTCTAAGTAGTGTGATAAAGAGGAAGGCCTGCCCTCTCTGGCCTGCGATGTGAATCATCTTTTTTGTCCAGTGTATCCCTGCCCCCTTCCATTAGTCACGTAACAGTCATCTCAGTTATCAAGTCATTTATCAGAGTGAGAGACCACAGTCACATAACTTTTATTACTGTATGTTGATATAATTATTCTATTTTATTATTAGTTATTGTTAATCTCTAACTCTGCTTAATTTACAAGTTAAACTTTCTCATAGGTATATATGTAAAGGGAAAAAATGTAGCATGTTTAGGGTTCGGTACTATCCACAATTCAAGGCATCCACTGGGGGGTCTTGGAATGGTGCAGAGAAGGTCAGTGTCATAGCTGGGCTCTTTGTTTAATTCCTTTCCCACAAACTCCAGGAGGGCAGGGCCTTGTCTGGATTGTTCACCATCACATCTCAGCATCTGCAAGTTGATTGGATGGATGGATGGGTGGACGGATGGATGGACAGATGGACGGGTGGATGGATGGATGGATGGGTGGGTGGATGGAAGGGAGGGAGGGAGGAAGGGAAGGAGGGAGGAAGGAAGAATGGATAGAAGGATGTATGGATCGCCCTTCTTTAGAGAACGAGTTTAGATGCTAACGGGGTGGTTGGCTTGAACTTAAGGGTTAAACTACACGGTGGAGGCGCAGGCTCTGTGCAGCAGGATCTCTCCTGGGTGTGAGGCGAGGTGATTAGTCATGAAATCGGCCCAGGAAATCAACATGAAAAGCTGCATTTCTCAGAACCTCCTGGAAGGTTGACCTTTACCAACGGCATTAAGATCTTAATCCCCTAACAATGCCATTTGGGCAGCTGGGTGGAATTTTGTGTGTGTGTGTATGTTAATCATTTTCTTCTCCTCATTCTGTGACAACCCACGAGGCTCTGCCCACACAACTGAAAAAGTACATCTTTTGTGTGTTGAAGGTTAGCTGGAATCTGAGCTAACCCTACACCGGGTTTTGCAGCCTTGGCACGATTGACATTTGGGCTGGATCATTTTTTGTCGCGGGAGCCATCCGGTGCACTGTTGGGGGTTTAGCAGCATATACCCGACCTCCATTCACTAGACGCCAGAAGTACTTCCTGAGTTGTGACAACCAAAAATGTCTCCATACATTTCCAAAAGTCCTCTCAGCAGAAGGTGGGGGCAGGAGGGGGTGGGATAAGGTTGCAAATACAGCCCTGGTGTGAGAACCAGTGCCCTAGGACCCAAACCATGGCCATCCTAGGTGGGGCTGGTTTATTTGTACTTGATCATCTTTACAGTCATTCTAGTTGCTCTTCTAGGTCCTGTACAAAGCTTGTGAATTATTGCAGAGTATACAATCCTCAGATCAACCGCCACGTAGGTCGTGTTATCCCCACCTACAGGAGAAAGAAATTAGGCTCAGAAGGTTAAGCAGCCCAGTACTACATTTCAAAGTTTAAAACTTCCACTTAAGGCAAAGTGAGTCTCACTGGGAACTCTGCGTTGGTGCCCAGGAAACTTAAACTGAGTTATGGATTTTGCCCCCCGTACTCTGAAGCCAAAGGTGGCATCGACTCCCGGCCGCGGGACCTGAGGAGGGGCGCGCTGCCTGGGGCCTAGCGATCTTTGCCGCAGACTTGGCTCTACTTTCTGACCTGGCCTTTACTGCTGAATTGCCTCCCCAGTGAATCAGAAGGGTTGGAGACGTCGGTCTTTGGTCACGGTAAAATGCAACCGTTGTCCCCTGGTCGCTGGGTTCTCCGTCAGCATCCCAGAGAGTCATACAGCCTGGTAACAGCATTAGAAATGGCTGGCTCATTCATTCAGCAGATAGGAACCGAGCACCCACTGCATGTGCCAGTCCCCGGGCCAGGCCCCGGGCATAATTCTAATCATACCGGATACTCACTGAGTGCCTACTATGTGCAGGCCCTGAGCTCAGTGCTTTATCCTAGTTCTTTTAAACCCCTCAACAACCCTGGAAAGTAGCTACTATTAATGTCCCCAGTTTACAAAAGAGGAAAATACAGCCCAGAGAGGGAAATAAGCTGCCCGAGGTCACACAGCTAGAAAGTAAGAGAGCCAAGATTCGAACCCAGGCAGTGTGATTCCAGAGTCCTCTCTTAACTGCAGCCGTGCTTCCCACGTGGAGAGAAATTGATAACGCCCTCGTCCTCACAGCTGCCTGAGAGAGGGTCTGGTGAGGCCGGAGGGCAGAGCGGGTGCCCTCAGCAGCGGCCCCTCTTTTCCCACGACCACTCCCATGACGCTGGTCATGAAATTGTGCCCCCAAAATAAGCCTTGAAGAGAAAAGACAGGAGTCATGCCCGAAACGTTCTAAGTTCAACCTCTGGCCCCTGAGAGCGTCCATCCTAAAATCCCCAACCCTCCAACCACACTCGTCCTCACAAAGTGAAGACCCTGCACTCACACTCAAAAGCTTAAACCCACTGCCCAGCAGCAGCCAGGGTGACGGGAGCGAGGTGTGGTTTCTTTATATGAAAACAATTTCACTTAGGGTGAAAATTGGGATAAATATTGTAAATATTACACATAAAAATATGGAATTAGAAAAGCTGCTGAATCATGGATGGCAGCACAGTGGGCCAGGCAAGTAGTTGTATGAATATGGTCCGAGGGGTATGTCCTCGGACCCCAGGGAGAGGAGAGACAAAGGGCCCCTGACCTGTCACAGCAGCACGCAGCTCCGAGCTCCACCACTCCCTCAGCTGTGTGACTTAGAAAGTTCCTTACCTTCTCTGCACTGTTCTTCCCCCATCTGCAAAGTGGGGCATCACACTACCAGCTTCCTAGGACCACTGGGAGGGTTAGCCGTCACAGATGCAGGCTCCTTGAGTGATGCCGGGCCCTCAGTAGGAGTGTGGTCAATGCCGGTTTTCCGTCCCAGTGGAGGGGACGCAGAGGTCGACTTGATAGTACCCTGCCCCCAGGCATGAGTGCACGCAGACCTCAGACCAGCAGGCACTCACCTGTCGATGCACAGCTGTGTTTCTGAGAGCTGGAACTGCCCGCTCCAGAATTGGCAGGGGAGTTGCTACAGGTACAGATCCCCAAGCCCCGCATCAGATCATCGGCACGGGGGGCCGAGGAATCTGAATTTTCACCAGCTCCCCTGGGACCTCCCATTGGCAGTCCCATTGGAGAGGCTACCTTCCTCTTAAGAATCCTCATCTGGATTCAAGTGCACAGCAACCCGCAGCCCCCCGTCTCCCAGGGTTCTCAAAAGATGGTGGTGTAGAGGTTGCCGTTGGGATGTTTCCACTCCATTTGACCTTGAACTTTTGAAAATTCCTCCCTGCGATGGGGAACAGGCACTCCGAGGCTGCCCACTAGCTCTCTGTGCTGGAAGAGACCTCAGGAGACCAGCCCCTTGGCCCTGCAGGTGGGTTTCTAGAAGTACTGGCTCAGGCACTAGACTGGGCGGGACCCGAGCAGCCCGTAGAACCAGTAGGGGGAGGTTGCGGGACCACTGCCCATTGCTAGATGGGTCGGGGAAGGTCAAGGCCTGACCGCAGGTTCAAGTGAGGTCAGCAGAAAGGAGCAGAAGCCAAAAGCCATGGGTAGCCCTGGGAAACATGTGGAAGGCAGTGTTGTGCTTATGGTCGTGACTCCCGTGTCCTGGGCAGGTCCAAGGCCACACACGGCCTCTGCGGCCACACTGCCTGCTTCACTGCTCGCCAGCTGGGTGACCCTGGGCACGTGACCTGAGTTCTCTATGTTCCCTTCTTGCTTAAATGGACACATTCACAGCACCTTCCTGGTTGTGGTCGTGAGGACTCCGTGAATCGATACATGTAGAGGTGGCTCCAAGTCCATTTAGAGTGAGTAGTGGAGAAGCAAAGATTCCAGTATTAATATGATTATGCATCACAGGGTGTTTCTGCCGGAAGAGGATACATTTCTCATCCAGTGGAGTCATCCTCCCCTATTTTGAACCTCTCCCAACAGAGATCCGTTCATTCATTTCATTCCTACGATACTTCATTCTTTAGTTCATACATGCACTCTGTTTTAGGCCCAGGTCTGGGTGCTGGGGATGGACAGTGAATTTGGAGCTTATATTCTAGAAGGGGAGACAGTAAACCGGGAGGCAAATTTAAAAAATCAAGTTATGCCCGGTCGGGTGGCTCAGTTGGTTGGAACGTCGTCCTGTGCGCCGAAAAGGTTAGGGTTTTGATTCCTGATCAGGGAGCATGTGGGAGGCAACCAGTCGATGTTTCTCTCATGTTGATGCTTCTCTCTCTCTCCCTGGCTCTCTCTCTAAAAAATAATAAACATATCCTCGGGGGAGGATTTTTTAGAAATCAAGTTATAAATGGTGATAAGAAGAAAATACCTCATGGTAAAGGAATCGGAAGCAGTGGCGTGGGCTCAGGGAGGACTGCTCTGAGGAGGGGACATTTGAGGGAGGAGCTGAGTGATGAGCAGGTCTTGGAGAGCATTTTCCAAGTGTCATTGTCAAGGGAGATGACCCCACCCAGAGGAGGAGAGGGGTCTTACTCAGTAAGTCCACTTTCTCCCTTGTCCCCTAGGGGAACAGGACTCAGAGGGTACTGGACATGGAGAGTAAGTCTCAGCTAGAGGTGGGAAGCAGAAAAAGGCCTTTTATGCTGCTTGGAGTCGGAGGAGGGGGCGGCGGGGGTGGGGTTGCACATCACAGAATCCTGGCATTCAAGTGGGGAGCTTCCGTTAGTTAATAATCTAACAGATCTTTGTCCTGGGCACTGGGAAACAACAAGGAACAAAGTAAAGGTTTCTACCCAGGTGGGACTAATGTTCTGGTGGGGAAGCCCAGGCAATAAACCTATTCAAAGATATAACAGTGGTAGAAAACAGGGCAATGGGGACTGGGGCTCAGAGGGTGATGGCTCCTCTAAGGAGGTGACGTTTGAGTAGAAACCTGATGAGTGAGAAGGGACCAGCCAAGTGGAGCTCTGGGGGAGAGACTTCCTAATAAGAGCAGCAAGTGCAAAGGCCCTGGGGCAGGAATGAGCTTGGTTTCCTGGTGGAACAGATGCTGGTGCATGAAACAAGGACCGATATAGAAAGTGAGGTGGGAGAGGGTGGCAGGAAGGTGTCAGATGGTGTTCACCTTACAGACCATGGGAAGAAATGTGGATTTGATTCCAGGTGCATGGGGGAACTGTTGGAGAGTTTCAAGCCGGAGGAAAGAACATGATGAGATTTATGACTTTAAAGAACCCCCCGGCTGCTGTGTGACACACAGAGTACAGACACAAGACTGAAAGATGGGAACCAGTGAGACGGCTGGTAGCTGAAGAGTGAGGGTGGTCACAGCGGCAGTCACAGCAGCGATGGCCATGTAGATGGAGTACAGAGGTCAGACTCGGGATATGTTTTGCAGGTGTCGCTGTCTGCATTAGCTGGTGGATTGGGGTGTCAGGTGGAGAAACAAGAAGGATGAAGACCAACACCCAGGCTTTGGGCCTGAACCCCAAGACAGAGCAGACAGGCCTTTGAGCAATGAGTTGGCCACCTGGCAATTTGGTGGTAGAGCCAAGACCAGAGAACCCCAGTGTCCCATGTAGCCTGGGACTTATGCCCCTCCCCCACCCCTTAGCACCTGCCTGAAATAGAATGTCTGCTCCCAGTCCAGCAGTCTGGCCACCAACATCTTTGCAATGACCCTTACACAAGGCTGACACCCTAGAGCTCCATGCCTGAGAATACTTTGCAAGGCTACCTGTGCACCTGGCAGCCTATCACTGCAGCCTTGATGAATGGAATATAGATTAGTGACTAATTGTAATTGCCACCAATTAACCACCGTGGCCAAGGCTTTGTTCATTCCCACAGCTCGATTATCGCCTGGGTGCAATAGTCTATGGTCCAATGAGGGCACAGGGAGCGCCTTCGTTTGGAGCTTTAACCGACCTAGTAACCCCAAGACACCGCATGCAGGTGTCTGCTCCCCAGCACGTAGACAATTCCACACGCAGGGAGGCAGCCAGGGAGGGCTGGGCCCATGCCACCAGACCGTAGCTCGCTCTGAGGACCCTCGTTGAAAGGAAAGAACTGGTTTATTGTGCAGAAGCTGAAACATCAAACTTCAGGACTTGGGGGCGGGGGCTGCTGCATCATGTTGAAGGTTAGCCACCATGGCCATAGTATAATATTATTGCCCCGCAGAGGAGATCAATTCTGTAACATTCATTGGGACCCATCACAGACCAGGAGGCCTCTCCTCAAAACTTTATGAAGTGATGCTGTGTTTCCATTTTTCACCTAAGAAGGGATGAGCTATATGCTCCATGTTCAACGTACAAAGAGAATCCCTACCTGGATTCGTCAAGTCATTTGAACGTTCATTCCTTGTGCCAGGCACTATTCTAAGGAATGGGGTCAGAGCAGCGAAAGTGACTAACCTTCATAAAGTTTGCATTTCAGAGGGTGAGACAAACAAATGAGTATGCTAGAGACTGGAGAGCTCCATGAGAAATAAAATGTAGTGTGAGGGGATAGCATGTAGAGGGGGGTGGTTGGGAAAGTGTCTCTGGGTGGGAGATGTTTGAGCAGAGACCTGAATTAGGAGGAGGAGCCCCATGTGAAGATCTGGAAAATGAGCCTTCCAAGTACTGGAAACATCAAGTGCAAGGGCTCTGTAGAAGGAACATTCTAGAAGGGAAGGTCAGAGATTTGGCCAGGGGCCTTCTGGGTCATGGTAGGGTTTGGATTTGGTTCTAGTGGTGACAGATTTCAGGTCTACATTATGTCCAAGGAAAAGAGAGAGCAAAGTGCCAGGAGGCCCGACTGGAGTCCCATCTCCAGGCACGGAGACATTTCTGGGCTTGGGAGCACTGGAGCCAAGGAGGGAGAGCGACTCCGAGGAGAGTCAAGATGACAGCATGTTGCCCCTCTGAACCAGCGGTTCTCAGCCTTGGCCGTGCATGTTCAGAGGCGGATTCCAGGTCCCGTGCCGGACGTCCTGGATCAGAATCTCTGGGAGGTGGCGCTCTTTGGGCCTGAGAAGTTCCATGTGGTAACACCTCTCTTGTCCCCACCAGTTTGGAACCAGCCGAGAGATTTCAAAGGAGTGAGGTAGATGGAGCTCCAACGTCAGCTGGTGACTGGAGAATGTGGCGGTAGTTTGGCTGGTTGAGTGGGCTGACATGTCCCACCCGAGGGAACCTTAACTGCCCAGCTAAGCTCACTGCCTGCTGGAGGGGGCAGCCAGGCGGGTCCTAGTGGACCCAGTGGGATAAGTCACCCTCCTGCCCAGAAGAGCAGCGGGGGAGAGGAGGCAGGTAGAGAGAGAAGGTGGGACGCCTGAGGCCAGGGAAAGGAGGGCCCCAAACACCCTCCAGCGTCCAAAAATGGAACCCTTTTTTTTGACAAGCTTCTCAGATCATGCGGATGTTCAGCTGGATTGGGGAATTTATTTTAGACAACGCACGTCATCACATGGCCTATAAGAATGTGGGTGCAGACTAGCTGGATAGTGAGTCCTTGGACTTTTCCTCTTTGTCAAAAAGATCCCATCCCTGGCCAGGGCACATGCCTGGGTCGCAGGTTCAGTTCCAGGTCAGGGCACATACAGGAGGCAGCCAACTGATGTTTTTCCTGCACATCAGTGTTTCTCTCCCTCCCTTCTCCCTTCTCTAAAATCAGCAAGCACGTTCTCCGGGAGGGTAAAAAAGAAAAATGGTGGAGTGAAATCAGCAACATGGCAGCATAGGAATTTCTAGTGTTAAAAAAGGAAAATAGCACGGGAGGGGGTTAAAACCAAGTGACACCCGAGGACCGTTCCTGCAGCCACAGGAAGGCATGGAGCCCTTCTCCTCCACTGCACGGTGAGGGTGCCCCTGCGGGCCCACCGTCGGGGCACACAGCCTGGTGTGTGAATGGGTGCGAGAGGACCCCCACATGCCAGGCTCCCAGGCACGGACTGGGTCCTAGGGGCAGAAGGAGGCAAAGGGACCCATGAAGAGTTGCTTGCGGTGGGCCAGGCTGGGGGTGGGAAGAAGTGAAATGTATGCAGTAGAGATGTTTCCAGATAGCATCCTAAGACTTGGAGACCTGGGATATAAGGGGCGGGGGAGGAGGACTGTGGGTGTCCCTGGTCTCTGGCTTGGGTGCTGAGTGACATAGTGTTCTAAGGCTAACCACCCAAGAGGAGAGCCAGAAGGGTCCTTTATGCCATACGGGACCCATCATCTGGTGGATGGGATGGGGTCTAACAGCTTAGGCTGGTAATGGAATCAGTCACGGTAGAATAGGGCACTTGGCACAGAGCCCTGTCCCTCGTGCTCCCTGAAGACAAATAAATCCCTTACACAGAGCTGGTCCGTTTGACCCGTTGCAGGTCCCCCTCTCCTTACGAAGCAGACACTGGTGTATTCTTACAGGCTTCCGAGCTGTATAAACAGTGCTTGGGAAGAACACCTTTGGTTAGATTTTGACATTAATTTTTCCAGTTATGAATTAACCCAAGATTATTATGGGTAATTTTTAAAACGCAAAAAAAAAAAAACTCTTTTTAACATTTGTTCCTTCTCCTTTTGTTCCGTGCAGTGGTTTTTTTTTTTCTTATTTGCAACCCTGTGATATATTATCAAGTGAATCTTCTATTTCTTAGTCTGTTTCATTGCATAAGCATTTTTCTCAGTTACTACAAACTATTTTAGGAATCATTTTTGATGGCTTTATAGTTTTCCACTGGGCAGTGTGCTGACGTTACTACCTAACCCCTGATGCTAGAAATCTCCAGTTATTTCTACTTTTATGTTATAAATGCAACCTTAAGGCCATTATTTACTAAATATTTTCTACATTTAACATTGTTTTCTTAAGATTAGAATTTGAGAAATGGGGTTCCTGAGTCAAAGAAGCCACACATCTTTTTCCTCTGTGTGTGGGTGTGTGTGTGTGTGTGTGTGTTAAAATAATAACAGAAAATTTAGCATCTTGCCCATTTTTAAGTGTACAGTTCAGTGGGGTTAAGCACATTCACGTTGTTGTGTGACCATCACCACCACCCATCTCCAGACTCTTCATCTTGCAGAACTGAAACTAGGCCCCCATTAAACACTAACTCCCCATTCCCCACCTCCTCATACCCCCTCATAACCACCATTCTACTTTCTGACCCTATGATTTGGGGGGGTGCACATTTTTAAAGTTTTCGATGTAAATATTGTCAGACCGCCCTCCAGAGAGTTTATATCATGCACACTTCCACGTGAGCACCTGCAGGCATTGTCTCCTTAAGAGCTTGGAGATTAAATTTGTTTTAGAAACCTGATCTTTGCTAATTTGGTGAAACAAATACTGCCCTGTCTTTGATGACTCTTTATAATAGTTGCACGGGATTCCGTCCGGGAAGCCACACTGTTGTGTAAGTGACTGGTTCTCGTGCGGTTGTGTCTTTCGGATGTTTCCAGGGTTTGGGTTTTATCTGTTACCCTGCTGTTAACATCTCTGTTCTTCAAAGCCAAACTGACTCTCTGCCCGTGTTGCTTCTCTCTTTCGAGGGCAATACGATGCACGGGCCCGCGTCCTCATCTGCCACATGACCTCCCTCCTCCGAGTGCCCTTGGGGGAGCTGGATCTCCTTGAAGAGACGTTCCTCGAGAGCCTGAAGGAAACCAAGGAGGAGGAATCTGAGTAAGGGAGCCCTGAGACCCCGGCCCCACCTGTCGGGAGTCGAGAGCTGCCACTTGATTACATTCTTCTCCTCTTTCCTTTCCCTCCGTTAAGAGGCTGTGCACGGGGAGTTACTAGGGCTGCCCGGACTCACTGTGGGGCCTTTAGCAAGTCACTTCCCCTGGCCCCATTCCTTGTTTCTAGGAAGAGGGGAGTGAATGGATGATTGCCAAGGGCTTGTGACTGACATTCTGTGGCCCTGACACCCCGCTTCATATCAGGTTCTTGTCTGTGGGCCAGACTAACCCGGTTTTAAATCCCACCTTCGACATCCCTCTGCTTTTTTGACCTTGGGCAGGTGCCCCCATCTCCTCTGAGCCACACTGTTCTTATCTATAAAATGGGAGTAAGGATAGAGTCCCCCCAGGGTGGTTGGGAGAAATGAATGGGACCGTAGTATAAGGTGTTCAGCCCAGGGCTGGCACAAGCCAGCAGTTGGAAGATGTGAGTCCTTCCCCTCCCCCACGTGCCCCTGTACCTACTGGCTGTAGAGCGGCTTTGCTACCTACATATGAGTGTGTAGAGGGAAATTATCCTGGCAACGTGACCAGAGCTCAGCTCTTTGCTAAAGACCTTGCACAGGGTCTAATCACAGAGCAACCGATCGATCCAGTCACAGCCTAATTACAGGCTCGTTGCACCAGGCACGTCTCCCAGCCTTGGGTTATGTTGGGACGTGATGAATGTCTCTGAACAGCCAGGTTGTGCCAGCTCAGCCCACCTGGGACTCTAGCTCCAAAGCCAAGTTCAGAACTGGAGCCACCCTCCTGCCAGCGTTTGGAAAAGGGAGGGGTAGCTTCCCTGAGAAATGAGGAAGATCAGTCTGTTGAAATAGCCTGAAAACAGACTGGTTTGGACTCCCAGAGCTGTGTCAATAAAGAAACACCTGGACCCAGGTCGGTTACCACCATCAAGGGGCTGCCCGGATTCTGGGGCTGGATTGAACATTGATGGTATCTTACGTGCCTTGAAATGAAGGAGACTCTCAGCTATTGTTCGCAGAGCTTATCATCAGAAAGAAATATATTACCCAGAGGGCTTGTTCTGATAATACCACTAGTCAGATCAGGGAATATGTAAAATCAGAAGTTTTAACACAGCCCAGCTCTGCTAATTACCAGCTATGTGACCTTGGACAAGTTAGTTAACTTCTTTGGGCCTCAGTTTCCTCACCTGCAAAATGAGGATAACACTAACACCCTGGTCACAGGGTTCTTAGAGGTTTCCAGTGAGTTCATGCATGTAAAGTGCTTCAAGTGAGCCTTGTACCAACTCACTCGTTGAGAAATGTCATTGTTTTCTATAGTACCTGTTATCGAAGCTGCTCTTAGCACGTCTGGGCCCTTTCCTCGGAAGAACACTGCACGGGTGGGATTTTTTAATTCTGTGTTAGGGGCTTTGGAGACCTCTCAGGCTCTATCTATGGTCTCGGGAAGGATCTGAGACCCAGAAAAAGGATAGTGAGTGTTCAGCCTGGTTCCAAGTTTGACTCTGCTCCCAAGTCTCTGTGGGGTCCTGGACATGTCGCTTTCCCTCTCTGGACAGCAGCGCCAGTTTTTTTCACCAGTACAAGAGAGGATCGAATTATGTGCAGGTTCCTTTTAACACTAAGGTTTTGTGTTTCTGCAAGGTGAGCTTATCGCTCAGCACTCCGAGGCGATCCTTTGCAGCTAGGGCTCAGGGTGTGACATACCTCCTTTCTGTTCTTGGGTCCCCATCTGAGCCCCAAGGCCTTTCAAGCTTCCCCCACTCGTTTGATGACCTCACTCCTCTGCACCTCAGTTTCTTCATCTCTGACCCAGGGAAAATGGCAGTGTCTCCCTCATTTACTCCTCATTGAAAGGATTAAATTAATGAATTCATATCAAAAGCTTGGAACAGCGCCTGGTATGTAGGAGGCCTCAGTAAACATTAGCTAATGTCCTGTAGAGGCTGACACTGGTCACGTTATAACAACATCATCAATATCTAATTTTTATTGAGTGTTGACCAGATGTATGCCCGAGCCGTCACCTCATTTGGTGGTCACGACAATCTCCTGAGGGTTTTGCGGGTAAGCAGAAAGAGAGGTGACATAACTCACCCAAGGCCACATGGCTGATCAAGGCACCAGCTGAGTTTACCGCCATATCCGGCCCAACCATCACCCCTCAAGGCAGGGCTGAGCATCCCAGAACCCCTCCTTCATCTGAAGAAAGCAGTGAAGATAACTCTTTTTATGGAGTTTCCTGAGCTTTTACTAGGAAAGTGTCTCTAAAATTCCCCCTTATAAGCTTTTTCTCTTTATCTCTTTTCTCTACTGGAGAAAGCAATTAAAGAAGAGGGTGGTGTGAGGACCAAAGGGTAAGGAACACCCTCTTGGGGGAGATAAGATGGCCAGGAGTGAAACTGATTTGTGGGACAGTGCGATGGGCAGCGTGACCCCTTGCTCTTCACTGGGCGTCTGTGGCTTCAGCCTGGTGTTCGCACTTAGGCTTCCGCCTCCGTCTTTGGCAGGCTGACATGGGATGCCAGCTCGGGGGCCTCTCTGGCTTTCCGGAGCCGGAGCGTGACCCAGATCTCTAACCAACAAGCCACGTCAGTAACAGCAGCAGGGCTCCGTTTGAATCGAAAATCGCGCCCTGAATTCTCGCTTCCCAGTACAGGGCACCTGGTCGATGTCACTCAGAGTACACACTTCCTCTTGTGCCTTAGACAACTGAAGTAATAGCAGGAATAAAAAACTGTGATAATTAACGATGGCTGGGAAAGCTCTTTATTTTATGTGCAAAACAGTTCAAGTCCTTACATAGATAAGGAAAGAGATTGGCAATTCGGGTGAACGTTACCAGACGGTGCCTTAGCTAAATAACGTAAGGGAAACTATCACATGCTTTTTGGTTCAGCAAATGTTTAGAAACATTTAAATAGTAAGAGAAAGCAGAATACTAGAGCTTGGAGTATATGGTCCGTCTTTGTGCAATGGAGTAGATATATGAGCATTTTTGCCCTTAAATAGAACAGCCTCAAGGACAATGGCAACGTATCTACTTTTTACTTATTTTATTCCCTTGAGGCTGTACGTTTCCTCCTCCATGGACTCAGCTAGACGTGGTGACTGCCCAGCGCCCTAGCTGTGCAGATGCCGCTGCAGAAATGATCTACGGGCAGATGGTGCTGAGGAATCTAGAGGGCACCCGCTGAAAAATTTGACTGTATTCTTAAAAATAAACCTGTCGTAATCATTAAAGTTTTATAACATTCCAGATTTGTTCTGCTATCCCAGGACTTTGCGTTTTTTCATCATTTTTTTTTTAAATTACAGCCGACATTCAATATTATTTTGTATTAGTTTCCGGCATACAGCATAGTGGTTAGACAATCACCTACTTTACAAAGTGCTTCCCCCAATATTTCCAGGGTTATTACATAGCTGTTGCAGCCAGAATTTTATTTTGGATGGTGACCGGCCTGTATGCTGTTCTGCGCCCCTCTGGTTTTCCTAGATGTGGACAGTGAGTGGGGGAACAGATCTCTGCAGCAAGGGGCTCATGGTCGGTCCTGGTCAGAAGGACTCAGTTCTGTTCACGGCTGCACACCTGTCAGGTCCCGAGCCCAGGGCCAGCCGTTGAGGATGAAGAGCAGAAAAGGCTCGGCCTGGGCCCTGAAGGTTTGGCCCCGTGGTCCTCAAATTTGACACACAGCAGGTCCCTGGGGAGCTCGTTACAGGTAGTTGCCTCACCCTCACGCCCAGAGCTTCTGGGCCCAGGAAGCTGCGCTTTGAACAGCTACCCCCTGGGGATTCTGATGCAGTTGATCCAAAGCCCGCTTTTTGAAAACCAATGGTCTCAAGGTGCAGACTAATTCCACCCGGAGGCTTAGAGGGCCCAGAGTCAGGGCATTTGAGTAACCTTGGGGCTTGAGCAGGCTCCCTGGAGGAGGTGACTCTTGAACGATGTTCTTTGAGAAGTTCCTTGGCAATGGAGGGCCAGCGGGAACTGCGGTACTGAGGCATAGAGGCAACCTGCCTGTGGGGGTCAGTGATTCTGGAGGGCAAAGGATACGTTAGGAAGAGGCGAGCAACGGAACAACCCACACCCCAGCTCACAGAAACAGAGACTGAAGGGGACGGTCACCGAAAGGGGGGGGTGGGGAAAGCGATGAAAAGGGGAAGGGGAACAGAGTCAGTAATATTGCGATAAGTTCGCACAGGAGGGTGGTCACGTGGCAGCCATAAAAATGTCAGATCTCTCTCTCGTATACCCAAAACTAACATAACCAGTATAAGATTGTCTGCCAACCGTACTTAAACTAAAAAACTACTACTGTTTTTAAAGTGGTGAGCAGTGAGTCTCTGAAGGAGACAGGCAAGTTACGGACAGCCTGGGGAAGACACACTATTCTTAGGGAAGAGAGAGGACCGGCAGGGAGGGAGAGGGAGGCAGACAGTGGTGGCCACACTTCCTGCTTGACCTCGGCCCCTGGGCTCGGGCTGTCACCATCCTTCCAGTTGCAGTCCCCAATGAGAAAGTGGAGGCTCAGAAGGAACTGGGCGAGCCAGCGAGATCATGGCAGAGCTGGGCTCCAACCCCTCCGCCCCGAACGCCCAGTCTTTCCCAGGCAGTGTTTGTCGAATGAGACGATGCTGACGCACAGGGCCAGCCCGGTCCCCTTGTGGGCCCCCTCGTGTGTTCCCATTCACATCCTCCACAACTTGAATTTTTGCTCTGGCCTTGACGCCTGCCAAGAGCAACTCATTTACAGCCTTCCTATCTCGGCGCCGATTAGTGCTAGCAGTTAAGGGCCAAAGTATATCTCCTGTGTTTAGGAGGAAATGGTCAGTAATAATGAACGTAATAACAATAGCAACAAACATACTGGACAGATTGCAATATGCCAGTGTTGTATGTGGATTATTGCCCATAGCTCCCACAATACCCCTGGGAGGTAAGCACTATTATTACCCCCGCTCGTTGGATGAGGATGGCGCTCTGTCCATCAGGGTGACCATTTGCCGCGGGAACAAACGACCTCCAAATCTCAGTGACTTACAGCCACACAAGTACACTTCTTGTCCGTACGACATGGCCAGTGCAGATGGGCTGTGGCTTTAGTCCACACTCTCTTGTTTCTGGGTCCCAGGCTGACTCCATGACCTCTCTCTCTGGAACGTTGCTGCTCTCAGAGCAGAGCAAAAGGAGACTTATCCATCTCCTGAACTGACTCTTAAAGATTTTGCCGGGGGAGACACATTCTTTCCACTTATGTTTCATTGCCTAAGGCAGGTCATGGGGCCATCATGTTCGGCAGGGAGGGGCGTGCACTCTTCCCGTCAGGAGAACCAGGACGGGGAGGGCTGGCGGAGGATTTGGTCAGTGGTAGGCGATAGGCCAGCACCCCTGAGAGGGAGGACTCAAGCCTCTGCTGATGGAGCCGGAGTCCTGACCTCGGAACCCAGGTGCTTACTCACCATCCGCCTTCCACTTGGCTAGATGCGTGTGGTTCCGCCTCGTGCCACACGCCCGACGCATTTCAGGCCGGGAGAACCGGCACCTGCGATGTGCGTGGAGCTTGTTACCGATGGTCTCCACCCCTCTGTAGTGAAACATCTGAGAAGCACTGTGCTGTACCCCCGAAACTGCTCAGGCGAAAGGCAGCTGAGCCAAGCTAACAGAGCACCGAAAAGCGGCGCCAATCCCCGAATGCCCAGCACAGGCCCCGTTTCTTTTTGATGACCTGGGGACGGACTATATGTCTCACCCTCAGGTGTGGTTCATGGGGAAAGAGATGGGAAAGAAACAGGTATTGGATCAAACTGCGTTGTTCTGCTCACCGGCATGTGGCACCCAGAGGTACCCACAGGTTGTCCACTCTCAGACAAAGCGTGTGGATTGAATGGAGGAAGAAGGAATGAATTTAAGCCTTATGAACTAGCTACCTTAAGAGGTAGATGTTATTATCCCCATTGTACAAAAGAGGAAACTGAGGCTCTGGGAGATGCAGGAGCCACCATTTGTCACCACTTGCACTGTGCCATTGTGCCACATGCTTGGCAGACGTTCTCCTTACCGATCCCCAAAGGCCCTCGGAGGTGGGTCCTATTAGCCCCTACTTTGAACAGGGGGACAAAAATAACGCTGCTTCTAGGAGAAGGTATACCACGTGAGCTACAAAGCATGGGAGCTGGCATGCAGGAACTCCTCAATAAATATTAACCATTCCTCCTTTATGACCATGGTCTGCTATTGGTCTCCACATTGGGTTGTCCAAACTCCAACCTCAGTTCAGAGTTCGCGCTCATAGTGACCTCCCTGACCTGCCTTCGGTCCTACTCGTTGTCCCAAAGCACTGAGGACTGGGTGTCTGACAGGAAAACGGGACTTAGGGACATTCCCGAGCCCTCACAGTGGTTATTCTCAAGACTCACCTGACCCTAAACCACTCTCAGTGCTTCCCTTCTGCTGCATTTTATAGCTTTTAAATTTCAAGTCCGAACAATTCTAACTAATGCCCCAAGACCAAGGTCTCCAGGGCAGACATGTATCTAGTAAAACCCGTCATGGAAATGATTATTCTGAAGGAATTGGTTTCCAAATATCTCAGAGGGAGGCGAGCTCAGATGTTGAGGGAAGGGAAGGAAGGAGGGAGGTGATGGAGTCTGTGATTCTATTTGGCACTTGTCTGGGTCCATCTGTTAAAAGAAAATTTTTGTGCTTCTTTTACTATTATTGTTATTTTCTTGTCTTTTCATTATTCAAATTGCAACCCTGTTAGGATGGATTCTTTGGGTAAGTAGCACATCCCACGCACTGGGATTCCCCAGATGGGCTTTAGAATGTTTTCAGCTTTTTAAAAGCATCAGCGGGCCCAGGGTGACTTTGGTACCTTGCTCTGAATGACGGAGTACCCAGCATTGCTCCTAGTTGGGGGGTTGGTGAGGCGGGGAGGCAACAGGTGGCCCAGGCACAGCTGACCCTCAACCTCTTCCCCCACAGAACGGCCGAGGCGTCCAGGAAGAAGAGAGAAAACCGGAGGAAATGGAAGCGCTATCTCCTGATAGGCCTGGCGACCGTCGGAGGCGGGACAGTGATCGGTAAGGCCAGCTCAAGGTGAGATGGTGGCACGTGGGTCAGTGCGGCGGCACAGAGTGAGGGACGATGGCAGTCTGGGAGTGGCGAGGCCGGGAGAGGGGCTGGAAGATGCCCTCGGCACATAGTAGGCGCTCCTTCAGCAGTGTATTCATTAGTACTGTTAGAAGCCTCCGTGGAAGGCAGTGGGCAGCTGATGGGGCAAGAGCCCACCAGGCCACATCCTCACTCCCACCCTTACCCTGCTTCCCTGGCAGGTGTGACTGGGGGTCTAGCTGCCCCTCTTGTTGCTGCCGGGGCCGCGACAATCATTGGCAGTGCCGGCGCAGCAGCCCTGGGCTCAGTGGCTGGCATAGCTGTCATGACCTCACTGTTCGGCGCAGCTGGAGCCGGCCTGACAGGTGAGATTCAAGAGAGGCGGTGGGCTGTGAAGGGTTTTCAGTCAGGGTGGCCCAGCTCCTGAAGGACATACCCAGATTCTTGGCCCTGATGGCTCCCCAGGGGATGGAGCAGCGCATGGCTTTCCTCGCTCCAAGTTCCAGCCCCGCCAGAACTTGCAGCAGGCTTCACAGAGAACCAGGCGAGAGCTTGGCATGGATCAGTGTAAGGGCTGAGTCTGAGAAACTGCACCTCGTGTAGACTTCCTGAGAAGGGGCTCATTGGACTGGCTTGCCACCATTTAGGAAGTTTCCAGACAGGCCTCCTCAGAGACCCTTGGGCTTCCTCGTGTAAGAGAGCACATGGCTACCCTTCATGCATCAGCAGCTTCTGAGGGAGTTCTCCCAAATCATATGCAGCAGCCCCCACATGCCACACAAACCCCTGTTCCACTCCTCAAGAGGGATGTCACTTCCCACATTGAGAATCTTGATCAGTTTCATCCACTTTTACTGGAAGGAGTGTATTGTACCCCTGAAGTTTGTGGACAGGAAAAATGACCTAGAACCAACTGAGTCAGGACAGAGTGGTGGTTATGAGCTAGGGCTCTGTGTTCCACCCCAGCTCTGCCACTCAGGGGTTGGCCAGCCTGTGGAAGCCTCATCTGTAATTGGGGACAATAACAGCACCTACCTTAATGAGTTGAAAAATGAGACATTTGTCCGAGGACAGGGCATACAGTCAGCACGTGCTGTGCGAGACATGAGCCCAGAGAGCCACTCTGATGAACATCCCCCCTAGTCCCCAGCCACCTGCATTCTCATTTTTGTGTCTGGGTCTTTAGGATACAAGATGAAGAAGCGTGTCGGGGCCATCGAGGAGTTCACGTTCCTGCCTCTGACGGAAGGCAGGCAGCTGCACATCACCGTTGCCATCACGGGGTGGCTGGCGTCCGGCAGATACCGTGAGGACCGGGGTGGAGGGGACAGGGATGTAAAGGGGGGCAGATGTTGGCTGAGCTGGGCCTGCTGCTTGGACCAGACCCTGGCCCAGGCTCTTGCCTGTGTCTGTTTTTAGAGGATGGGAGGGGAGCCCCACTTGACAGAGGAGGAAGCAGGCTCAGAGCAGTGAGGAGACTTCATCCCACATCCATTTACTCACCCATCCGTCATCCATCCATCCATGACCCATTCATCCAACTACCTATTCATTCTCCCACCCACCCACCCATCCATCCATCTACACATCCATCCATCATCTATCCATCCATCCAACTATCTGTGCATCCTACTATCCGTCCAGCGATCCATCCATCCATCCGTTCACCCACCCTTCCACCTAGCGATCCGTCCGTTCAGCAATATGTGGGGTATACACATACTGCGTGCCAGACACTGAGCCAGACCCTAGGAATTCAGTGGTGAGCAACCCAGATGCGGCCTCTGCTCCCATGGAACACCTGGTGTGAGGCAGAATACAGATCGTTAAGCAAGCAATTACAGGGAGGTTTGTGGATGGCACAATAAGGAAGTACAGGGTATTTCTGCAGAATGAGGGAAAGGTTCCTAGAGGAAGTGACATTCAGGCTAAGGAGTGACTGGCAATTAGCTGGATATAGAAGGAGCAAGAAGTGTATACCCAGCAAAGGGGCAGCATGTACAAAGGCCCAGTGGTGCAAAAGAACCAAAAGGAGCCCAGGAAGCTAGAGCAGGGAGCTAGGAGGGAGTAGTGTGGGCAGAGCCAGCACACATCACACACAAGCGTGTGAGGTGAGGAGTTTGAATTTACGCTGAGAGCAAGTGGGAAATAGCAAAGGACTTAAGCACGTAGGTGAGAGATCAGTATGCCTTGGCTGTGTGACCTCAAGGAAATTACTTACTCTCTCTGGGCCTCAGGTATTCGTTTATAAAGTGAACAGCCTATTCCTGCCTTTCAAGGTACTTCCAGAGATTAAATTAAACAAGGTAACATATAGAAGGCCCCTGGCTTCTAATTGACATTCTGCCAACAGAGTTCCCTTTGCTGCCCTAACTTGAACACATGTATTTTCCATTAGGGCGGCACTGAGGACTAAGAGGGTGGTCCACTCACTGCCTGGCACACATTTGCAAGTGTCCAGTGTGAGGCCCTGCAGGCAGTTCGTCACTCAGAGGGAGATGCGGGTGGGCCAGGGAATCCAGAACACAACCAGACACACGCTCAGAGCCTCCCTGGGACCCGAGGGTGGAAGCCACGGCTCTTCCAAATGACCCAAGAGAAAGCCAGGTCACAGAGGGCCTGTGTATGGCCTGGAGAGGCGACACGATCCTCAGGGCAGGGAGAGGGCCTGCAGGGAGACGGCCAGCAGGGAGGGAGAGGGAGGCAGACAATGGTGGCCACACTTCCTGCTTGACCTCGGCCCCTGTGCTGGGGCTGTCACCATCCTTCCAGCTGCAGTCCCCTAATGAGAAAGTGGAGGCTCAGAAGGAACTGGGCGAGCCAGCGAGATCATGGCAGAGCTGGGCTCCAACCCCTCCGCCCCGAACGCCCAGTCTTTCCCAGGCGGTGTTTGTCGAATGAGACGACGCTGACGCACAGGGCCAGCCTGGTCCCCTTGGGTGTTCCTGTTGTGTGTCCTCAGTGGCTTGCTGCCAGCATTAATGGAGGATGACAGAAAAATGCCACTTGACTACATAGTCGTTCATCCTTAATTCTTACAACTGCTCTGTGAAGGGGGATAAGTATTAATCTCCCCACTTCACAGATAAGCAAAGTAAGGCTCAGGGTGGTGGAGTGCTGTGCCCAGATGTGACACCAGCCTACTAATGAGCGCAGGAGTTGGGACTCGCCCCCCAGCCTGCTGACTCAGAGGGTGGGCCATGCTCTGGGTGCTCCGTCCTCTCTACTAGCAGCTGCCACTCGTTGGCAGGGGTGGGCCTCTTGTCTCCCCTCGAGGGCGAGTGGTCCCCTGTCTGGGAAAGTGGGGTGGGGCATCCTCTGGCACAGACGGGAGAGACCCCACCTACCTGTATCCTCCCCAGGCACCTTCAGCGCCCCATGGGCCACCCTGGCACACAGCCGTGAGCAGTACTGCCTGGCCTGGGAGGC